>LSSL01000853.1:4236-37648 GCA_001953115.1 Smittium mucronatum | reverse complement strand
ATTTTTTTGTGGATTATCATTCTTTGGTACTTAAAATAAGCAATGGAATGTATAAGCTACGAATCTTTAGTTTTTTTAAACCCATCAACTTTTGAACCTATTTTTGTAAACTAAGCCATTTAGCTCATTAGTTTTTTTTATATTTAACCCTTTCAGGGCCATAGGATGTTTATGGCTTCTAGTTATTTCATTTTTTTTCTTCATAGATATTTTATTCATTAAACTTATTATAAAGAATTATTTCTAGTATATTTTTTAATTGAACAAGAAAAAGGATACATTTTTGCGCTGGAAGTATTTTAATGTTTAAATAAACATTAGTTGATTGCAACTTCATACTTTGATTTGAAGATGAAATGATTCAAAACCTACTTACAATTTACACACAAGTAACTTCGTCTGAACTTATTCCAATAAGATTCGCTTTTATTGACTTCTCCTTAGTCTATTACTTTAAAAGTCTCATTATACTTTGAATAAATGAATATAAAAACAAAATTTGGAGATTAAAATCATTAGATAATGGGATATAACTTTTTATTTATAGTAAAACAAAACAGGGTAAACTTTAACTATTAATGATTACGTAATTAAGCAGTCTAGCTGATAAAGTGCTAAAAAAATATTATTTTATCGGCTTATGCTTATTGGCTGTTATGTTTTTTTATTGGCTGAATTGAAAATATTTTGATGATTAATTATATTATAATATTTTATTTCAAAAATAAGCATCAATTATATAAGATCGGAATTTTTTAATAAAGCCTAGATTTTTAATAAAAACTATGGGTGACTTAACGGAAGAAATTTTCTGATTTTAATACTCATTTTTTTAGAAATGGAATCAGAAATTAATAAATAAAACATGTATTTTTTTAATTAATATCTTTTAACGAATTAAGTATATAAAAGATTTTTTCAGACCAATAAATTCAAAATTACTAAAAAATAATTTTTTTTCGGGTAATTAATAAGCATACATACTTCATTACGATAATTTATCTAATGTTTTTTCAGGTCAAAATTATTATAGCCACAAATATAATATTTTTGATTCAAAATTAATAATTTGATACAAAAAATAAAATCACCAAAAAAATTAAAGGTTAAAAGCCAAATTGCGATTCAGAATTGTGTATATTGATGCAAAATTCATCTTGATTTTTTTTATTGGATCATTTAATCAGATTATATCTTACCTAAATTTAATTGGGTGATAATGTTTATATTTATTAATAGATTTTTGGAATGCAGATTTATTTAAAAAAAATTCTTCAAAAAAATCAACTAGATGGTAAAAATAATATCTATTCTCTTCAGGAAATTCACATCCTCACAAAAAAAATTCAAAAACTTTTAATACTAAAAAATTAGCTATTTGAAGACACGAAAATTAAATGGAATTATATTGGCGATACACCTTACTCGAAGATGAGCTATAATGGTCTAAAATGACAATTTCTACAATAAGATTCTTGGAAAGTGCTTTTAAAAATTTTTTTGTTGTAAAAACAAGAAATCAACGAGTTGTAAATTCATGATAAGAATAGACCATTATAATAAAAATATGGTTAGATTTTATCAATCAAAACGTCATAACATAGCTTGCCAAGAAGTAAATCCCAAAACCAACTTTAAGTCTTTAGTACTAAATAAATACATAATCAGAGTATAGCTATCCTGTGAAATGAAAAAGGAACTTTTTAAAAGTGTATTTTTAATTAAGAATGAGCAGATATATATCTAATATCTGGTTAAGATAGAAGGAAAAAACCAAAATCACAATCACAATTAACCACTTCTGCTTTAGAAGAAATAATAATAAAATATTTATTGTATGAAGGAATAAAAAAAAAAAATCATACATTTCCAAATAATTAATTTCTCTAGGTAATTTAACTAAAAAAATAATTCTAAAAAATTTTTTTAGCGCAAATTTATTTGTTTTTTAATTTAAAATTTAAAAATTAGAAAATTTGAAGATTTTTATCACTCCAAAAAGTTTTTTAAAAATGGCGAGTGAATCTAAAATGATATATATAGATGCTACTCACATAAGTATTAATCCTGATCATCCTTTCCACATATTAGTATTTTCAGATATTAATGGTGTTTTTTTATTATCGGGTATATCTATAGTTTTAAACGAGCCTTTGGAAACTTATTATAGTTTTCTTTTTGGGCTTAAAAAAGAGATCGAAAACACTTTTTTTGGCTTCAAATCAACACACATCATTTCAAAATTTTCCTTCTATTAGAAAAGCGGTTCATGGATTTTTTTTCTTCTAATATAACCCGTGACAACTGCTGGGCTCCTGTTTTTAGAAGTATGATAAATAACCTTAACCCCTTTTTAAAATTCAAGAAAAAAAATCAATGATATAATTTTTTTACAACTGTCTAGTTCTGATTAATTTTTTGAAACTATGGCTCGAATTGTTTATAGAAAAATGGACAGCATTTGAGGAGGTAGATAATTTCGTAAAAATATTTTTGAGAAAACATATCAAAATTAACTTTAATTGGTATGAGGGCTTTAACTTATTTGACCCAAGTAAAAAAAAATTACCGGAGTGCTTTAAATTTATAATAAAAAACATTTTTAAGAATTGGATTTTTTTTGAATAATTTTATTTTTTGATCTAAGTAAGTCAGTAATGTTTGATATTTCAAGTGAAATAAAACCTAACATGAAAATTCCTGTGTATGAAAAAAGAGAGTTAATATCCCCAGAATTGTATTTTATCTACCACACTAACTTTAAAAAAAGTAGAGTATCGATTATATTTGCTTCAGAAGAACCAGTTAGTCAAACTAAACTTCTAGTAATAAAGATAAAGTATCCTCAAACACACATTTTAATATACGGGAATATAAGGAAGTCCATTGAAAATTTTCTACACTCAGAATTACGAATCCTAAGATGGCTTGGAAGCAAGCTGTTTTTAATTGCTATAATCATATAAAATATATAGGTTACTATTACTTTTACTAATACTTGAGAAAATAAACTAAAATTTATATGATAAATATAACAATTTTAACTTCAAAAAAGAAAAGAAGAAGGCCAAAAAATATCTCAAAGAGCGCTTCTATTTTAATGTATAAAAATTTTAAATTTTTTATTATACGACTTATAAATAAATTATATTTAAAATAAGACATCAAAATTAGCAACAACTCTTATTAAAATTTAAAAATTTAAAGAATATATCGATTTTTTTTTTTAAATAAGCGATTTATTTCAAGAATTTTTAATTTTTTAAGCTAAAGTGCATATTTTCTTTGGGTACCATTTTTTATAGAAAATTTAGGTGCTTTGATTATAATCATCTAATTAAATGATTCATAAACGGATATTGTGTCTTTTCATATAATGATTTTCTTAATTCAAAATAAAAAATTTAGAGTAAGATTTAATAAAGAATAGATCTTTATAAGAATAATCACACTAAAAATCACTTAAATAATTTACCAGTTTTATGTCAAATACGAAAAAGAATTTTATTTCAATACAAATTTTTTTTATTTATTATAGTTGGATTCATCCAAAAAGCATATAAAATATCATCAGTTAACTAAATTTAATACCACTCAAAATTTTGTAAGCCCATTTAATGTTAAATGTATCAACTATATTTGGTATTAAATGAAATGAAATAAAATAATCTAATAGTGAAAAATGAATTCTAGATTATAATAAATTGTATTTACAAAATGAGTTACCTAGAGACATATCGTTAATATAATCTGTTTACTTAAAAAAATTGGTATAAAGAATCCAATTTTCATGTTGATGAAGATTTTCTATTGTGAGGCTTGGTAGGATATAGAACTGAGAGGTCCTAAAAAAAATTAATGGAATTATAAAAGTAAACTTAGTATTTTAGTATTTTTTTTAATTAATATAAGATTAAAAAGTGAATAGGAATGATTAAATTAAGTATAGAATCAGAGATGAAATTTTTTTTATAATATTAAGTCGGTAATTAAAGTGTACTTATATAACGATGGGTTGGCAGAAAATACTATTATTTTGGTGAATTATTGAGGACTTTTTTGAAATGAGCTATTTATTTTGTTTTAAATTTTCTGTTTTCGCATTTTATATTGCGTTGTGGGCTCGAATTTTCCCTCAAAACTTATTAATATGATCGCTTAAAAAGATCCAAATAGGTCGTATATCATATTATTGGTATTTTTGGCACAATTCGTGATCAATAAGATTTAGTTTCTAAATTTCAAATTTATACTGAATTATTTAGCTAATTATGATTTTTATTTGACCAGATTGTTGAGATACCGATGTCATAATAAAAAAGTCTTTTAAAAAATTAAATTTAAATAAATTCGTAAAGAAGTGCTTATAGAAATTTATATTAAATTTAGCGTTGCATTTTTTAGTGCTACTGAGTTTTGTTTATTTACAAATATATATTTTATGAAAAAAATTGATAAAAAAATAGATAGCTGAAATTAAATTATAATCAAATATAATGCTATTTTATTATAGTATCAAATAAATCACCCATTGAATAAGATTCAAAAAAATTTGCATCAATCTATATAACTATGAGCCAATAAAAACCAAAATCTTTTTTATTATAAATAAAATAATCTTCTTTGTATCTATTTTCATAATTTTGAATCTAAAAAAAAAAATGTATCAAAATAAGATTGAATTGTTTTTAATATGAATGGATATGATTTATAGGTATAATTTAATTTTTTAATTGTTATCTATATTGGATAATCTATTTTTGGTTCAAATATTGAATTAATAGTGGAAAAAAGATCATAAAATTTTTAGAATCAAAACTTCGGTTGCAAAAATAGATATAGGTATTCTTATTTTAATAAATTAGGCTAAAAATGAAATAAATGATTTGTTTCAATAATATAAACTTTCTACAAATAAATTTTTTTTTAAAAAATAATTCACCAATATTAAAATATGAAGTTATTTGATTTTACATTAGATAAAAGAATATAAACCAAAAAAAGAGATGATTGAACGATATTGAAATAGTGGTGTTATATAAGAAAATATTGATCTGTATCAATGAAATGGTTTAATTGAAATAAACTCGTATTTATCAGCATAACCCAATTTGCTTAATAAAAATTAACTATCAATATTAAACTCGGATTAGTTAATAAGTTCGCGTTTATTTAAAATATTTTATTTTGACAGAATAAAATAAATTTTATCAAAATAAATAAATTTTTATAAATTTATTCATAATATTTTAAAATAAAATCATTTATATAGTCCATACTTCAAAAAAATTCTTTTTTTGACCCCCCCCCCCTCAAATTACATTCAAACACTCTTTTATTATAGATTAAACTCAATATTTAGATTATTGAGACATATTTACTTCTTTCTTTATATTCTTCTAGACTAAAAAAGAATTATATATCAATTATATTGAAATATAAGAAAAAAAGAATAATAGTATTATTTAAATTTTTTTGTCCAATTTTCAATTCATTGAGTTTGTGGTTATTACGGAAATGTATAATTCAATTATTAAAAATAACATTTTTAATTTTTATAGGTGTTTTTAGAGTCGACATTAAAAAGGTGGTATTCTCCCTTTATTAGGGCTATCAAAAAATAAATAGTATTATATACTAACGGAATAGATAATAATAATAACTGATCGGGATTGTAAATTCATAATAATAGAGCGTTTCTAAAAAAATTTCTCAAAGCTTTAAACAGTCAAAATCATAAATAACACACAAAATTTTTATTCTGAGTGTATACATGCATTTTTATAGTTTTGATCTATTTTGGTAAAAATATAATAGAAGCCCAATGCAAAAACTGGAATTGTTTAAATCTTTTAGATTTTTACCAGATAAAATATTAATAACTAAATTAAGATATAAATTATCAATATAAAACATTATTAGATAATCATTGGATAAAACATTAAAAAGTGTTGTTATTGAAGCATCAGAAATTTTATGAAAAAAACGCGTTATATTGATATTTTATCATTTTTTTAAATAACAATATATTTCTGGAAAGAAATCAAATTTATCAAAAAAAAGCGTTTTTATTGAAAAAGGCGAAAATAAGTGTAATAAAATGATATTTATTGGTTTCGACTCAAAATTATCTAAATTGAAATTTATCCCGAATTCGATTAAATTTATCAATTAGATAGATTTGAAATTATGGCAGGATAAAAAAAAATCGAAATTTCTTGAACTGATTTGCATTAAACATGATCTCTTTCTTTCTGTTTTCTATTTATTTTAAAAAAAGAATTAAGTGAAGTCAAATCCTCTTCTTTTCTCATCCCCTTTTTCTCCTTCCTTTTTCCTCTTTCAAACCATATTCGATTAAAAATACTATAATAAAAAGTAACACGACGATCGAATAACTGCATTATAGGTAAAAATCATGATTATTTTTAAGTTTTAGGTAAACAATTTATTTCGAATATAATTTTTTAAAACATCTTTTTGATTTAGATACCGATCGAAAGTATGTTGGTGATTAATAGAATCATTGATCGATTTTATTATTAATTCAGTGTAAGGTACGAATTTTTATATATTTATCAATATACTTGAAATGACATACTATTTATAGAAAACCGTGAATCTAAAATGAAATCATCCTTACTTTTTTTATATAACAGAACTATGCGTAATGATAAAAGGTATACTATCAAGCAAATAATCTGTTTTTTTACAAATAATCAAAAACACATTCCATATTAATATTTTAGATTTAATTAATTATATTTAATAATTAGAAATTTTAAATAAAATATAGACGAAATTTTTTTATATTTTTATGAGGATTGCTTTTATAATTATTAAATATCTTATTGTAAATTGTATTTATTATATATTTTTAAATAACGTGGTTTTATTACTAAACTATTTATAACTGAAAATTTAATTTTAAAAATATTCGATTTTTACCTAGAGGTTTATCTGTTCAAAATTCTTCATAATGGATGTAACTTCAATTGAAAATTAGTGAGACATATGCAAAAATCATTTATATTTTCATGGAATTCTAAATTTGTTCTTATTTTAAGTCTTGCAGCGTCCCAGAGCTGCTTTAAACGGGAGTAATAATTCTCGCAAATTATTCTAACTGAAGATAATTTTTTTATTGTTTAAATATTCAATCGGGCTAGGTTATAACCCTTTACTGTAAAAACTTCAGGGACATATCTATCCATTCCAATAAATCTAAGTCAGCTATTATAGACCAGCAAATATTACCATATGGAGTGGTTTCCTCTGGAGCTTTTAGAATATATTTTCTGTATAGATGAACTCTGCTCAAAAATATGTTAAAACCATGTATCGAGCCATATTTTATTTTGCTCACCATGGTTACCCTTCCATCTGGAAGATGAGAAAATTACCTTTTTAAGCAGTATAATTTATGTTTTCCTAAAAATAAAACTTTTGAATCTCTAATATCCGAGGCTAAACTAGAGAACTCTTGTATATATTCATATATTACAAGTGCTGCTTTTGGGTAATTAAAAAATCTCAATACTAAAGATTCCTGCTCCCAGTTTTTTACACAAACGAGGAACTCTTTTTTCATATTTTCTTTGGTCGAATTGGTAATTCTTTTTATAAGTCTTTGTGTTGAGCCAGCATTAATATTGTATGATAGTACGATAGTAGAGTAAGTTAGATAAATCTTCAAAAAAGACAGATAAAGTAGCAACGAATATTTAATTGATAACTTGGACCTTTTCCCTCTGGTTCTTTTCATTCTAGAAAGATCATGATTTAACATCTCAAATAATATATCAAATCCATTCTAAACAAATTTAGTTAAGGTCTTAAGACAATTGCTGGAAAGTTGGTTAAAATAAAAATCGGTTTCAATTTGCTCAATGTCAAAATTTCTTTCTGCTTCAAAATCTTCATTTAATCTTCATCAATATTCTGGGCTCAAGTATGGGTCTTTGAAAATTTGGATTGGAAATATTTAATAATACTTTTTATTCTTTAAAAAATTTACTTATAAAAAATTTAGATGAGCTGATTGTGTTGAAAAATCTTAATTTAATATATATTCACATATATATAACGTATTCCACATTATTAAAAATCAATTTTTTCCTTATTTATATCAAAATTAATTAGCCAATATATTTCTGTAGTTATAGAATAAATCTAAATCATTTGCGAAAATAGATTAAATGAAGAATTGGTGATAAAAATAAAGTTGATATATTAAAAACTCAAATCAAATGTATTTTCGCGTAAAAAATACATCCATTTTGATAAAAACGAGCTTTTTTGATAAATCCTATTTATATCCAAACATTTCTTATCATTTAAAAGAACTCAAATTTATCAATATAAAGCGTTACTCTCAAAAAAAGGGATGTATTCTAGTAACACAATATTTGATTTTTTTATCCAATGATCACTGAATTTCTGATTATAATCGATAATCATAATCCTGAATTAATAACTTTCTCTTATTCAATAAAAAATACTTAGGTTTAATTAAAAACACTTATTGCACTGGATGCCTAATACATTAAGTAAAGGCTAAATTATTAAATAAACAGGGTTTAATTAATTTAATTAATTTAATTAATTTTTTATTGAAAAAATCGTGTTATATTTTTAAGTACGCGTTTATTTCAACTAAAACATTTTATTGAAATATATCAATATTTACTTATATAACACCACTATTTTAATATTGTATGGTCAACTATTTTTTTGGGTTATATCCTTTTATCTAATGTAAAATCAAATAATTTCATAGATTAATATTGGTGAATTCTTTTTAATTTTTTTTTCAAAAGTTCATACTATTGAAATAAACCCACTTGTTGCACCGGAACCTATTAAAGGTATTATTTAAACTATTCAGATATAAATTAATAACTGAGTGGTAAATATTGGTGGAAATTTAAAAAATTAACAAGATATTTATTTTGAAACTTCTATTAATTTTTCCCAAACGTTTATTTTTTCAAAAATTCCTCGTCCCAAAATTTTTTTCATCAATTATTAATTAATAAATATGATTAAAAAATTTCTTGGCAGTTTGTTTCTTTATGATCAATAAATAAAATAAAGTATTTAATATTATATAAAATATAATAAAATTTATCCCAATTTTATTATAGCAGACTGAGGATATAAAATAATTGCCTCCATGGTGGTGATATACTTTAAAAATACCTCGTATGAACGATTTTTTTTTTTTTGATCAAAAAATTAAGGAATATATACATATCTAAAGTTTATAAGTAGTCATATCGCCTTATTTATACTATAGAAAAACCATTAAAGCCGTCAAAGTTATTCGGTTAGGTTATTATTTGCATTTGGAGTATAAATATCTAGTGCAAAAAATAATAAAACATCTAATAAATGATAATAAGTCGAATATTTGAACTATAAATATAGCTGAAAATTCTTGAAAGTTCTAAAATCAAAACTTTACTGGAGCTAGGAATAAGATATGAAAGTAAAGGTTATTACTTATCAAAATTTACATTTAATTATCTTTATATCATACAATTACCTATTTAATTATTAGCGATGGGAGCCTAAGGTTAGCTTTTCTTTGTTCTAGTTTCTATAAAAATATTTTCTCATTCTAAAATTAAATTGATTGAAAAAATATTAAAAAAATCAAATTGACATATATAAATCTACCGTGAATTATCGAGTATAATATTATGTTTTTTGAGACACATTGGGTTTGTGAAAGAATTTATACGAGTGCTTATATACTAATTTGGGTTTTAAAAGAGTCCGATTATAAATTTGACGATTTTTTTCGATTTAAAATCCATAATTTGTACGTATTATTTTATATTAAAATAAAAAAGATAATAATGGAACTTCGATAATTCTTAATATTAATGGTTACCAAAGTGTTTTTAATAAATATTTTTTTAATTTTTTTTACACGAAATTTTATTACTTTATTGAAAAAAAATTTGTACAAAAATGAATAAATTATAAAATATTACTGGATATGTTAACATTAATAAAAAATCATAGTGATGTTTGAATTGGACATGTTTTTGAACTAGTTCAAAGAAGGATAAATATTTTCTTAAATAATTGAGCGTTTAATTATAATTTTAAAGATAAACTTCTGGAAATTTTTATAAAAAATCGGATCCTTAATAAAGAAATTAAAATAGTGGGTTCATATATATATATATATATATATATAAAATGGGCCATGGAATGCCAAAAAAAATCTTTACAAGTTAAAAATTATACTAAGATCGAATTCTCATCACTAGGCTACCAAAAAAATTCAGGCTATTGAATGAAATAAAGGCTTTTTACGGCTATTATTTAAACTAAAAAAAACAAAATAACTTTTTTAAAATGTTTTAAAAAGTAATGAAATAATTGGGTATATCTATAAGAAATTTTGTAAATCGGGGAAATGGGTTTATTTTGGGATAAACGCGTTTAGTTGAAAATTTCAGAGAAATTTGAAAATTGGAGAAATTTTTCAAATAAATGTGAATTTATCAAAATAACCCATTTTATTCAAGTTGAAAACAATTTATCAATTTTTCAAAATATTTATCAATATAATATCTAAATATTGGTATCCAAATTTTGAGCCAAATTTATAAAAAAATATTCAAATTATAGTTCCAGTCTAGAATTTTTAAATTTGGTTTATTTAATCGATCGCTTTAAAAAATAACGGGAAAAGGTTTTAAAATATTTGTTATTTTTTATGAGTTCCTTAAATTTCCAAAATAAATAATTCGGCGGAAAAAAAACATAATAAAATTATGAGACATAATTTATGATATTCAGAAACTTAACATCATCACGTATCCTAAATAAATAAGAACTTAAAATCTTTAATTAATTTTATTTGTGTAATTTTATACACCTTATCTTATTTAAATTGACAACTAAGGTAATTTTAAATACAAAAGTAATAAAGGAGAAGAGATTTTATGAAATACTTTTGGAATATACTTGAAAAATATAAAAAAAAATTATTTTAAAGCTTAAATGAAATATTAGAGGGTTTTTTTTTGATAATTGGCTCCAATAATGAAAAAATGCATGTTTTTTTTTTATCTGGCGATTTTAATGAAAAATCTGGATCGAGTGATTATTATTTTGGTATATTGATAAAAGTTTTGAGAAATTGGTTTCAAAATGATTAAAATGTTTTAAATTGACAAATTCACATTTATTTGAAAATGGAACCAATTTTCAAATATTTCTGATATTTATAAATAAAAACTTTTATCCCAAAATAAACCCATTAACCGGATTTCTAGAATTTATCATAGATATATCAAATTATTATATCACCTTTTAAAACATCCGAAAAAATCATTTTATTTTGTTTAGTTTAGATAATAATAAAAAAAGCATTTATTTAATTCAATAGCCTGAATATTGTTGGCAGCCTACTGAATATAAATTTTTATAACTTAAATCCCACCAATAAATTTAATTATTCGACTAAATTAAGATTTTTTTTTAAAAAAATTATATACATTTAAGCAATGTAATATAGACTATCTGTTCTAAGAATGCCTTTAAAATATTATTATACATCAAATAAGAGACATATTAAGTTTTAAAATCTTATTGGGTAAAAAAAACCGAAATATAATATAATAAAATAAAGTGAACTAAATTTTTTTTATGATATGGGCTGTGAAGTACGGCTTAGAGATATCCTTATCATATTTTTTTTCGCAAAGGTACTCTAACAGCATAAAAGATTTTCTTTTTTAAATATTTTATCTAAGTGTATAAAAAAATTTACAATGTCTGAAGATACAAACGCCAAGTTAAATGAACTTACAGCGTTTTTCCGTCATTTAATGGGCAAAAGAAAGCCCCAGATCGAGGAGGAGTACCTGTTTGTCACATCTATAATTCCCGCCACTGAACTTTCCATCTACGCAAAACTCGCTAAAGCTTTGTCTTCTATCAACGAGGACCGCAAGACCGCTGTTTATACATACTTCAAGACCGGTTCTATTAAATTTTTCCCACAATCATCGAAAGATTTGTCTTTGACTGCGGTGAAGAAATTGGAATTGAAGTTATAAGAAATTCAGACCGCAATAGATCAGGCAACTAGTCCAATCGAATATTATGTACATAAGAAGATTCAGAATAATCTTGTAATAATAGTAACTGAGGATCCCGACATTACTTTCGCAAACACTAAGCGCGTCTTGCTATCGGATATAGCAACCTCAGCAAATCAGAATAGACTGAGCAACCTCCCCAAGGCAATGGAACTCCCAGGAAGAGTAAAACAGATATTAGAAACAGACAAAAAGCTTCTGATGGACCAGAATGTCTTCGATGTATTGCTCGCAAAAAATAAAATTGATACCCGTAAGAGACGAACCCAGCCCTTTCGTAAGCGCCAGCAAGTGTCAGTCTCGTATGAGAGCACCAGAAGTAAAGTTGCAATGGCGAAAAATACCTCAGCTGATAGCACCCCAGCCCCAAATAACCTTCCTTAAAAAATCTGACAAAACTTTCGTGGAAGAGACCGCGGAAGAGGATCCCATTAGGACACATCTCAGATCCCCCAGTCGAGGGGCGACTAAATACTGTTAATTACGCATGGGCTAAGCTCAAAGACAACCAATAGGTTCAGGGAATGGTGAGAGAGAGATTCAAGATCCAATTCAGGATCCCATTCTTCATGAAACCGACATCGGTGAGCCAGAAACTCATGATCTGGAATGAGTTGAAAAAGAAAATTTGAATAAATGGTGTGGGTGTTTCACTTCTTTCTGAGGTGAAACTTCCGAGAACATTATTCAAATTTATTTTTCAAATGTCGAGATCACCTAAGATTTTGGGCCGTACGGCCCAAAAATTTCGGGATGACCCTCCGCTGATATCACACCCGCAACTAAGCAAGAGGAAGTTAAACACAAAAACGAGCGCCATAATAACGAAAACATAATCGTAGCTGCTGGCAAAGTGCACCATAGAGGAAGTAATGCCACGAAATCCCGGCTTCTAAGGTCAAATGTTCACGATCGAAGAATAATGGAAGCCTACACCCCGTGATGGACTTGAGGAAATTAAATTCACACGTATAAGAGCAGAATTTCGAAATGAAAACTCTGAAATCGATATGCAGCATGATACGCAGAAAGGGTTATCTCACTCCTTTAGACCTAAAATATGCACTTATGCACATTCTGGTTTACAAATTGCTCAGGAAATTGCCCCGATTCCAATGTAACGGTCGTTCATTCCAATTAAGGATCCTTCTTTTTGGGCTGTCACTCAGCCATCTAACCTTTAACAAGATACTGCTGCCAGTTTTAGAATGGGGCAGGTCTAAAGGGATGCGGGTTTCAGCTTACCCAGAAGATTTGCCGATCCTTAAGGAGACCAAGGAGTTATGCACAGAAAATACAGACTATTTGTACTCTATGTTCTCGGAGCTTGGATTCCTAGTCAACAAAACCAAGTCATCATTAATATCATCACAATTTATAAAAAATATATGAATGAAGATCAACGCCAAGGAAATTGCGTTGAAAATTCCCCTAAACTAGATTGGGGATTTACGCAGGGAAGCCAGAAAACTAATTAATGCCGGAAAGACGCCGCTGAGATGCTTAGAAAGCTTTATTGGCAAAGTTCAAGCGATGTAGACTGCCCTTCTCCAAGGGAAAATGATGCTAAAATTTTCGTTAGAACTGAAGAATCTTTCGATCAAGATTAATAACTCTTGGAAGTCTTCCGTTGTTCTAACGGAGCCAATTATCCAGAATATATTGTTCTTGAAGAGTCTCGTAAAAGAATGGAATGAGCTCTCATTCCTAACAGAGAATCAGAAGCTGAAAATATTCACAGAATCCAGAGACTTGGACTGGGAGATAGTAGTCGGGCCTCGAAGTTACTTGAGGATAAGGACTTCATCGGAGGCATTAATTCTTATCAATTCCAAGGAACACAAGACATTATTATACGCCTTAAAACTCAAAGAAGTCAAGGAAGGGGCAGTACAGGTATACTCGGCCAACACGACAATTCTATCTTACGTGAATAAGTTTGGGTGGACAAAATCACCCAAACTACTGGAAATTCCGGAATGAATTTGGAAGCACTGTCTAGAAATTAATACAGGACCGCAAGTGACGTATGTCCCATAATTATTGAATCTAGGGGATGCCCCAAGCAGGCTGACTGCTCAGACAGAATGTTCACTGTCAATGCAGACTTTCTAGAAGCTGAAACCACTATCGGGCCCCGTGAAGTGGTCCTTTTTGCATCCAACTAAACAAAAAAAATTGAAGAACTTGTTCAGTTAGTTTCAGGACGACAAAGAGTAGGTCAAAACGCACTATCCTACAATTGGTCAGAATGGAGCAGCTCATACTGCTGCCCACCCTGGAACTTTATCTCACAGGTAGTTCGAAAACTGCCCAGGTTGCGGATAACAATGACTTTAGTAATTCCAATGTGGAAGTAGACGATATGGTTACCCGAACTAATAACAGCCAATATCACAGCCAATTATACTATAGGAAAAGACGGTAATTTCAAACTTAGGAAACGGAAAGTTCCCGCTTTCGAGCAACAAGCACCGAAAATTGATGGTTTGGAGATTCAGCGGAGTTTCCTCAAAACTCAAGGTCTCGGAAATTATGCAATTGACTGTATTCTTTCAAAAAAAACAAATATTAAACGTCAATCCGGATACAGTGCTACCAAACAACGCTTTTTAGACTGAAGAATTTCTCAAGAAATTATTTCTCCAATTTCCTCACCTCAAATAACTAATTACCTAACCGAATTATTTTTGAAAAAAAAATCAAAGGTCGGTAAGATTAGCTCCTATAAGTTGGCTATGCTTATTCTTTCCTAAAATGCATAGGAGATAGCCAAGAATCTGTAATGACCCAATCATTATTGATAGCTCACATTAACCCCGATTTCACGTTTAAATTTAATTTACTATTTTAATAATTTTCTAATATCTTTATAAGCAGCTCGCATTCCCACTTTTGGAAATGAAAGCTTTTCAACTAGTTTAATCTTTTTAATTCCTTGAAATATACTTATTCTAAAGCCCATCTTTTTCCGAGTCCTTACAGATTATTATGTTTTCAGAGTTCCTTAACACTTTGGATGAAGCTAGAACAAGATAATTCGTAAGAAAAAAATCGACATATCGCAGATTCTGAGACAATTTAGGGAATAAGTTCCAAAAAACAATCTTTCGGAAAAACAAATCACATCTAAGCTATGCTGGCTTTTGGAGGATGACATTATTTCTAAGATCCAGTGACATTATCCATATCGATGAATCCAGAAGTCGAGTCGAAAACAGAGTACTTCACTTGATGATAATAGAAACCAAAGGAAAAAGAGGAGTCTGTCCGATAGAAAAACCGTGCCAAATACGTGCACATTCTGACCCCATAATCCGCCAAATATATAATTATATTATTTATAAAGAAAATGTTGCTCGCAACCTATTCTCTACTACACACGCGAAAAATAGGACATTAAAAGTAAGCAGAATTGTTAGATTTATTAGCTACAGTGAAAAGCCATTATCTTTGGACATTATTAATAGATAAATCCATATCATTTCCGCTCTCATTAGCAATTATTTTGATGTACCTATACCAAAGGGTAGAGCGATCCGGGCCACACTGGCTGCAAACTCGGGTGTATATACAGAAGAATTAGTTCTCCATGTCTTTTGTTCAAAATATTCCATATTCGATACATATTATCGAGTCACAAGAAATTCTTCGAATAGCTTGACTGAGTCGATTTTATAATTTGAAGTAATTCAATATGTCTCCTATGCTATTTCTAATGCTAAAATTAATCGATCCCTTTAGGGAAAAGATTAACTCATATTATTCGAAAATAGGAGACATAATAAGTCCTGAGAATTTTTACCATTAACATTTGCTGAAAGATGATAAGGATATCTTTAAGCCGTAATTCACAGCCCATATCATAAATTTTTTTAGTTTACTTTATTTTATAGGATTATATTCTGGTTTAGTTTTACCCAATAAGATTTTACCAGTTAATTTGTCTCCATTTTTCGTATAATATGAATTAAACTTCTCCTTAATAGGCTCTATTAATTATATACTTAAAATAACATTCTTCGAAATTAATTTCACAATTTTGGCATTGCGAATAAATATCTAAAAAAATTGCGTTTTGTAGAACTCACAGCTTTAGAATTCTGTTAGTTGAATGTGCAAATAAAATAACAGGATTTCACTATCGAAATAATTTATTTTTACTATTGTTTCTCCTGTTAACTCATTAATCCAGCTGTTAAAAGCTTCCCAATTAGCGCTAGAAAGCTGTATATTGTGTAAATAATATCTAAGCTTAGCGTTTATAGGTTATTCAAAGCTTTTGGAAGTAATATTGGAATTTGGCTTAGATCAGCCAATAGAACGTGTGACTGAAGATATTACGGACCCAAACTTAATTCTTGGAGTCACTGATGTAAAAACTAGTTATAATTTTTAGAAAATTCTTGTTAAAAAATTTAACGCTCTAGAAAATTTCCGTCAAAAGTGACCAAATTCAACAAAATAAATAGCAAAACTCATCAAGTCGTCTGTCAAGGCAAGAGGAGTCATCTGGGTAACCAAAAATAAAGATTTATAGAAAATTTTGTTTAAATTTTAAAAGATGTAACCATATTTACCATAGTCTCATCAAAAATTTAAATATAAAAATATAAAACATAAAACCCATAATTGGAATGTAGATAGAAAAGCCCGTAGAAAAGGTGACCGAATAAACCTTAAACTTCTGTTTCCCTAACTTAGTCTTAGCGCCCAGTACATCGATAGAATGTGAATGATGACTTTCTGAACCGTCAAGTGACCATCTAACAAACCTTTTTTTAAAAAAATATCTATTTTTCAAATCTGAAGTGGCTGAAACCGACTATAACATTCTTTTGAGCTGTATATGATGAAATAATCTGCCAAAAGATACAAATTATGATTAATGATTGCTCCGATATGGTCTGGCTATAAATATAAACTTTATGATTTTAAAGAATCACCATTGGATATGGCTGTAAAACTTCTTGGGGGGGCGGTATAAGCATACTTCAAGCCAGATAAAATCTAAACCGTTCATCTTAAATTTTTGCAAGAAAAAGTAAAAAAAATTATCAAACTCCCATGCTCAGAGAACTGATATAAAAAAATAGTTGATTTTTCACACATTAACTCAAATACCCAGAATATGGAGCAGCTATAACTGCAGAGGTGATTATTTTATAAAAATTTCTTTATTTTTATAAATAGACCCTGATATCCTTTTAGTGATTTTTAATTAATTTCCCAAAAAAGAACAAGGTTTTGGTTAAATTTTCAATTCGATAAATTATGTTTGAATTATGTAGTTATTATTTGATAGATAATAGCTAAACTAGAAAAGAAACTGAAAAAACTATAAACCTCTCTATTTTTTTTAAAAATTTTGAAATTATGAAATAATAATACGACCAAAAACCTATTATATCGATTTTTTTAAAATTTTTAAGTAATCCCACCATCCCCCCAAGAAATTATGCACCAGAAAAAAGTGGATATCTATTAGAAATTTTATTTCACCTTTTTGGATAGAAAATTCCTGAATTTTCTCGTTATTTTATTTAATACTCATAGCTCTTGTTAAAGGTTATGTTTAAATGCAGTAAAATCGATTTTTTATGTGTATAAATGACTTCAAAGAATTTTGTTAAAAATTGGTTATATAATTATCCGAATTACTTTTCCACACACTGGGACTGATATAATTCCATAGTGTGAACAAAGTAATAAGAAATTATTTGGATAGTTTGTTAATAACATAAGTTTATACATTTTTTTATCAAAAAAGAATCAAATTATAATTATATAAAGTCCAGCATTTATTTTTAAATATGAATATCATTGGCATGAAAGATAATAGTCGATGAAATACGTACAGAAAATCTAATTTTTAGTTAATCTAAAGCTTTTTATTTTTAATATATATGTTATTTATATTTTTTATAGCTAGTGTTTTTAAAAATAAAAAATTAAAATTTCATTTTTAAACTACAAGAAATTTTTGTAGAATAAAATTTTATAATTTGCATCAAAATTATCCATTAAAAAATATTGTTATAATTTAAATTTTAAATATATATATAAGCTATAGTAACCAGGAGAGCATATAAATATATATTTTTATTTTGATATTTTTTACTTTTATGAAAAAGCTTACTAATTAATAAAAAATGAAGAAGTATCGATGTTCCTTTTATTTCCATATTAGCTAATATCCAAAAATAATTAAATTAAACCCAATTATACACAGAATCTTTTAGATTCTGTAAGTTGGAAAATAAAATAAATAATTATTTGATAATTTATAAAGAAAAATAGCAACATTCGAATTTAACTTATTTTTATTTGATGTATGAGTATCAATGAGTAAGAAAATATTTATTACCATTGAAAATTATCTCATCTATTCTTATTTTGATTCTAATTTTAGATCAGATACATATAGTTACCTTTTATTTTAAATAAATAGTCCAATTTTACGATACACAAAAATTATTATATTTTGACTCTTTATTATTAAAACTAAGATAGATATATCTGAAAATTCTGGGAAAAATGACTAGAAATTAATTTAAAATCGTAAATATCGATATTTTTATAATTTGAAAAAAGCGAAGAATTTAATTTAGTAATTTCGGCTAATATCAAACATAACAATATAGATTAATAAAAATTTAACTTTTCGACTTTTTATTTGATTTTTATAACAATATTTGGTATTTTCGGAAAAGTAAAAGAATTATACTTTATCTAAAGTTCTTGTTTTAAATTTTTTAAATATAATACATAATTTTTGAATTATTTTGATTATAAAGCGTTCAAAATAAATGCAAAAAAACATAGATAATTTTTTGAACTAATTTAATTTAATAAAAAAAAAACATTATATATCAAGATTTATCTTATTTCGTTTTTTTTACAAATATATACACATATATATATTATTAAAATTTATCTCCTTGTTTAGATAAAGCTAATCAAAACAAATCGCCCTAAAAAATTTTTTTGTTAAACTTATTTTAAATTGTTATTAACTTTCAAGTTTTATTTTTTTTTTTCAAAAAGGCCCATAAAATATTTCTACAGTAATAATTTATATTATAGAAACCATCTTGATTTTATTATAATAATTTGAAATATTCTAATTTATTATTACAATAAATTATATTTCCATAAAAAATATTTGAGTCTATAAAAGGTACATTTAGGTAATAATAAAATTATTTTATAAATTTAGTAACTACTCTACCTTTTCCGTAACCCATTTCCTAATATAAATCAAAAGGATAATTTGAAACGATTTGATTATTTTTTGTATATCTTTTATCTTGGATTTTTAACGTCTGAAAATATTTTCACCTACTTTTAATAATGAAATGTCTTGCTGTGGTTTAGAATTTAAATATTTTATTCTAATAATTTAAATATAAAATATTTTCATCAGATTTGTACTATTTATTTTGGAAGGGGGGTGTATATGTAACTCGGAGCCATTCTTTTAATTGAAGTTTTAGAGGATTAAGGTCTTTGAAAAGTTGCAAAACTAAAATAACTGTGAAGTCTGAAAAATGTTATTTGAAGAAATGTTGATTTAAATGCATGGACATTTTCAATTTTTGGCATCTTATATTATGAGATAAATTATTATGGGAGACCAAATACCAATTATAATAATTTTTTTGCCGATCCTGTTAGATATAGTATCTAAAGAATAGCAAAAAATTATTAGGATATTTTATTATTATTATGCGTTCTTAATTGATAAAAATTAGTGAAATAAATTATCCACACAACTTATTGATATTAACAAGAAGTATTTCAGTTGGTATACTGTTCCCATTTATCATAGGTTCCCAGCTAAATTTTCTGAGAAGAGCAATGTTTTTTTAAGGTTAATAGTTTTTTTTGTATAAATTTTTCATTTATTTAAGCTTATTTAGTACTTATTTTAATGAAATAGAAATATATAAAAAGTATGTGTCAAATAATAAAAATAAAAATAAAAATAATAACCATCAAATGTCTTCTTAGTTTTTATCTCGAGTAATTTTTCAATAAAATAGTTATACCGTTTTCAATTTTAAATTCAAATTATAAATATAAATATAAATCAAAAATAATTAGTAAAAAACACCTATTTTTTTTAGATTTATAATATGGCATTATTTTTTAAGGGGTTAACGGCGTTTCTTTCTAAAAAATCAATATCAAATCTTATATTATTGTTTTAAATATACAATAAACCTAAAAAAACTAATAAAACTTCATATAATGTGTTGATATTTATAATTAAAATAATCAATTAATTAAATTTAAACAAATTTAGCGTATATAATCTTTAATATCATAAATTTTTTTTTATGTTGTAATATTAACGTTAAAAAATGCTAAATTTAACGTATTATTTCATATAATTTTTTTAGAGTTTTTTATTGAAATAAATTTCACCAGATTTTATTTCAGATAAAAATATGTAAATAGATTGATTTCTCGTTTTAATTCCAACATTCAATTTAATTTTGGTTTATTTTTTTGTCCTTATTTAGAAAAAATGATAATTTTTATATTTAAATTCGATAAATTTTTTCGCCAAATAATATTATGAATTTATTAGATATTTTTAAACAGTGTTTTTTAAAATAAAAATTATTAATAATATATAACTTTATCACGAAAATGATTTTTTAATATAATCTAAGATAAAAAATATTTATTGAAAAAAAAACAGTTATAAAGGCTCATCATTTATAAATATTGAATGATGAAATGTTAATCATGTAGATTTGAACCCTATGTGTTTGCGATATAATTATTTAAGTACTATTATTGAATGAAATTAGTAAATCATTATCTAGCGTATACTTTCAATTATCCATTAATATTTTAATTAAATCAATATTACAATAAAATATTTCTTGTTATGTCAAATAAAAACTACATGGATGTTTGGTGTTTTTTTCATCTGGATATTAAAGTTATTTTATTATTTGATGGTGCAGATTTTATTAAGACGCTAATGTTTAATTACCAATGAAATGAAATGATTTTTCATACTAAATACAAATATTGAAAAAATTGATGTATAATTTCTAGTATCGGCCTAATATTTAATTATTCTATTTTTATTCGTTTAGACTATATTATTATCTCTAATTATACAAATTCTATTCCTCTTTAACGATATTTAACAAAAAATAATTTCCTATAGATTATTGCCTTTATTTTTTTATTTTACTTTCTAAACAAGAATTTTTTTTTGGAAAATCGTTATTGAATTGATTAAATGATTAGGATCTAATTGAATTCATTTAATAATTAGGATCTAATTAAATTCATTTAAAAATTATATCCAAATGATTTTTTTTCATTTTATATGATTTTTTAAAAATTGTAAAAGAGCTTTCATGATGATAATTAAATTATAAATTATTTTATTCAATTAACACGAATCAAAAACACATAGGCTCAAAATCACAAAAAAAAATCTCAATCACATAAGGATCGCATCAAAATGGGGATCAAAACTACATAAAATAATTATATACATATGGGTTAGTTTTTTTTAAAAAAAGTATTTATATATGGGATTTATTTATTTATTGAGGAAAAAAATAAATCTTAAAACTATATATAAAAAAATCCGTGTAAAATTTTGTTTCACAACCAAAAGGAGGGCTTTTATTTTTTTGCTTATTATCTTTGATAAAAAAATAAGTTATAAGATGAAAAAAACATTATATCGTAATAAAATTATCTATTTTATGAATATATATAAAAAATGGACGGATAATCGATTATTTTCATGTTTTAATCAAAATATTTTAATTATACCCCAATATCATTTTAGAATAATAAGTTCTGTTTATAATTACAAGTAGATAAATTTTATGTGCCGAAAAGAAAAAACTTATTGTTTCAAAGCGTTTAAACTGAATTTTTTTTTAGTTTAAATAATAATAGAGTAAATTTAATATTAATGATAATCTTTATATATTCAAATAAAAAATAATTTTATTAGATAAATTATTATGTTTGTTTTAATTATCTAGCATTTTATTTTAAGAATATATATTTAATATAATTTATTTCTTTTATAAATAACGTATTCAACGATTTAAACAAAGAATGAGAAGATAAGTATTAATTACTAAAACCATTGTAAACTCCGAATTCGCTTATCGTAAATAAAGATAAATTAAGATTTCTTCATATTCATAAATATTTTGAAAAAAATTATCTTTCATTTATGAATATTTTTTGAAAAAAATTTCTTCGATTATTTGAAATAAAATAATGCCAAAAATTTTAATCCCTTTATAAAAACAATGTTACATTTTTTATCATTGTGGGTTATATTATAAATTTCCGAAATACGAAAAAATGTTTGTACAAATAATACATACTTATTAAGTGCAAGTGAAAAAAAAACGAAGAAAAATACTAAATTTTAAGGGATTTTAGTAAAATATTTTTCATTGATTTTTCAAAATATGATTTAATATAAAAAAGGCATAAAAAAATTAAATAAAACTATATTTATAATTCAAAATACTACTATGTATTATTTGAATCAGTGATTAAAAGAAGTTTTAAATTTTAAGCACTATAGAGTTTAAATCACCAAATAAAATAGGGGGTTTCTTTTTTACACAAATTTATGATCGAAATTTCCAGATTTATTGTAAGTTTAGTCATTAAATACAATTGAGAACCTTAAAATATAATTTTTAATTTACAGAAGGCGTTTTAAATTTTTTTTAAGGAAATATGCTATAATATTAGATAAAATAAAATTAACCCTTTTTATCTCCAAAATATAAATATTCAGTAGCGAAAATGAAATTTTAAAAAATATTTCAAGACACCAGTGAACAGAAATCTATAAAAAAATAATTCTAATTAATTCTGCTTTTTTATAGCATTATTTAATAATTTTATGAATAAAAATGAATTTATAAAATAATTTGACAAATTTTATCAAAGTTTAATAATTTGATTTTTATTTCAATATATTTCAATTCAAATTTTCATACCATAGTTAAAATGTTCTAAAATTATTGATTTTTTAACTATATCACACAATCTACTGCTAAATTGCAAATATTTTGTATCTAGAATGCATCAAATTATTTTCGCAAATAAAAATTATCGTTTTGATGTTTATTATTACAAAATTCTGCTATTTTGGCCTAATAACAATACCAAAAAAATCCATAAAGCGTTTAATAAAATATTTTGCAATTATTTTGTGGTTTTTTTATAATTGATGATGAAGAATTACAAATGATTTATAATTGAGATTAGTTTATTTGAGTTGAGAAATTTGAATGTTTTTTCGGTTAAGATTTTTTTATTTAAAATGTTAATAAAAATTTAAAAAATTGGGTATATGATTCTCATAGAGTGAAAAAACTTATGATTTTAGGTTAGTTATTTAAGGGGTTTTAAATACCGAAAATGATTCTGGTTAATAATCAATTCGATACAAGATATTGGATTTTTTTATGTAAATAATGCTGAAAATATCCTATATAGAAAAAATCACAATATTTACATGATTATTGAAGAATGTTATGGATATTATTTTAATTATATTTTAAATCACATAAACGAAGTCCAATTAATTATTAGTCAAGAGATACTGGATTTTTATTACCTCTATCTGTGTTATAATTTTGTATTCTTTTAAAAATATTATGGTAATGATATTTAAAAGCTTTTTACTTTAGACAAATTAAAAAATTATTAGTTTTAAACTTCTAAATAAAAATTAAATTAAAATAATAATGTTACATCAATTTTCCTAATAAAGAAATATGGCCAATTTATGATTGCAAAATATAATATTAACAATAAAATAAATAGAATTTATACACTACATCTTTTTCTGAATTTCGAAGATATACAACCATATTTTAATAGCGATTAATTTTATAATAATAAATTAAATTAGGTCGAAAAAAAATATTATGCCCCCTTGAAATACAAATACAATTATTAAAGGCTTTAAATATATAAATCTGATTTTGTTTTTGTTTTTAAAAATCTAAAATATTGTATAGGTATTAAAAAAAGTTTCTAATATCTTTTTTCGAATTATTTTTTAAATTTGACTAGCACCGGCTATTTATTATCTATTTTTTCTGAAGCCACTCTCATATTTTAATTATTTTTTAGGGTAATGATTAATTTAAGTATAATTATGGATAGATAAAAAAATCAATTATATAGGATTGATTATGTTAGAAAAAATAAGCAAGAATAATTTAAATATTTATAAAAATTTTCTATTAATATAAAAATTATTTGTATCATTTAGAATTTATGTGGGAAAGTCTATGATTGGATAAAAAAAGTAAATATTTTCTTTTTGGTACAATTTTTACTATAATTAAATACATCTTAGAATTTAATAACTAGTAATTAACCAATTAAACCAATTTAAATTTTATAATGACCGTATTAAAATAAACTTATGAAAAAATTAAATAATTAAAAGCAAAAAAAAGGGGTTCATTTAACAAATATTTGATATATTAATTACAGAATAATTTTTGTAAAATAGATTCTATTTTTTAAAAATTACCTAGTTTATCCCTACTAAAAATTAAACTTTCTATTTCATATAAAAATTTAAATTAAATCCCACAAAATTATCCCCAAGACAGATTAGGATAAATATAAAATGATGATATCTGGAAACCTGTTTCAAATATATTTAGATATCAGAAGAAGACTATAATTTATAATTAGAAATAAATAGTAGCAAATAGAAAACAATAAATTTTGAAATGGATTTCGAGCATAACAAATCAGAAAAATTCCATAGCCTGTATAATAACTAAAGAAAATTTTATGTTTTTCTGGCTTCACTATTATTGAATATAATTAAGTATATATCATATGAGGAATATAATTATTGATTAAAGGGTCTAAAAGAGGAAGATAATCAACAGTAACACAAAAATATTAAATTTGATTATATTTACCCAGCTTTAGAATTAATATGAGTTTCCTGAATCATAAAAATTTTTCACATGTCCACAATCACAGAATGGACTGTATTAAATGAAGCTGATGCAATTTTATGAGAATTTACAAAACTCTCACTGTTTGCATCAATAATAAAAATTGAGAAATTTAAAGAGATTTTTTTTGAAATAAAAACCCTGAATTTTCTGCAATCATATTATTTTGCATCATTTTTCATCAAACGGTCGAAAGAAATATCCATTTAAAAAAATTATATTAGAGAAAAAATTATAAGCATTGCATAAAAAAAAGTGGTCGAAGTTTTCAATTTGAAGATGTGCATAATTGAGCTTTAAATTTCAATTTTATATCTCTGATATGAATGTTTTCAGCTCTATTAGATCTATACAACGATAATTTGTAAAAAATAATAATCAGAATGCAAAATTAAAAATCCTGGAAACTAAACTAAAACTGAAATTATAATGGAATAAGGTTATGTTGGACTAGAATAATATTTCAGGGAGGTTATACCAATTAAAATAAATAGAAGTTCAAAATATCTATTATTCCTCCCAATTTCCTGAATCTATGTATATTGCATCACAGATTTTACCTAACCAAGCGTTTTATCAGGATAATATCCAGAAGTTAAAAGTCGATAAATGATTTTGAATTTCTAAAAGTATATTTTATTTGACCCTCCAATCATAATAGGATACTTAGATCATTTTATAATATAACGTTCATATTACTGTTTTCGAAAAACTTCTGGATATCACCAAACTAACATAAAGTAAAAGATATAAAAATTTATAAGACCATTAGAAAAAAAACAATAAAATTATTGAAGCGGAAAAAATACAAAAATAAATTTAAAATAAATATGGAAATTTTTTTTAAGAAATAAGGAGCCAAATAATATATTAAACGGAGACTAAGACAGATAAATATTTTTGTGAACGTAAATTTATCTCCGGAAATAAATTTAAAACGTATAGATGTGTCTAATAGTCAAATCTACAAATATCAGAAAGATTTCAGCCCCAAATATTATTTGCATTGTTCAATTTTAACCATTTATCTTATATTTATTTCAAATATATTCAAATCACTAATTTTAATGGATTAATTTTGATAATGATTAAAATTTATCACTTTATTAGTTTTAATTGCTTTTCCTTTCACTTCAGTTTAAATTTAAACGTATAATTCTTATTTTTGATAATCAGGGGGTGTGAAATATGCAGATTCAGCAAAAAAATTAATAAATTATTGCCCAAAAAAGAAATGGTTAAATATATATTGAATTTTTTTGAATCGGATCCAAGTTTTGGATTTATTATCGAATTTTATTAGAAAATATTTCAAATGCGCATAAAATTATTAGTCTTGATTTTATCAAAGTTTATTTTATTTAAAAGACCAAATAATACCGCTCCAATAATTCCAAAAATTTATTTTATATCATTCAAAACTTTACACGATTTATCAGGTTAAAGGCTGAATCAAAAAATTTTTCAAATCATTGCTGCACCAAGTTGAGTCAGAAGAATAATTTTTCAAAGATTTTATTCATCCTAGATTTATATTTTGTAAATTTAGTAAATAATAATCTTAAAAAACAAAAAAGACAAAAATAGACGATTTTTCTTAAAATATATCTTGATAACTTTATTTCTCCATCGTTTCTCTGGTCAATTAAATATATCAATGTACAAAATTTTTTTCTATACAATCAATTTGAACTTTAATTAATTCAGATTAATTTATTCAATTATTAAAAATCTCAAATAAAAAACAAAAATAGTTTATTTATTTAAAATTTATAAAATATCCGATAATTTGGGGTTTTTTATATCTATTTCCATTTGTTATTGAATTTTTATATTTAGATAATATTTTCATTAAAAAATAAAGGATAATGTTTCCCTTCCTGATTAGCTGCTATTTCTATCCACTAAATATATTTATCTGATTTAATTGAAAATTTATAATAATTTACCCCTCTTTCAATAGTTTACTTGATAAATTTTAGATATAATTAACATTTTTATTCAAGCTGACATAAAATATCTTGCAAGATCACTCTATGTGACAGAAAATATGATGTTTACATCCGGGAAATAATTAAAGTTGTGAAAAACTCATTTACAAGAGGTTCATAGTTTTAGTATCTGCTATCAAAGTATTTTTTAGAAAACCTCTTATTTATCTTTTCTGAATTCATGTTATTTTAATAAAATATTAATTATTTCAAAGTAGCTTGGTAATTATTTAAATAAATAAATATATTAATTATACGGCAGATGATTTTTCAAATAAAAAAATCGATTAATAATTAGGCTAAAAATTTAAAAAAAATCATAAAATGCCTTAAATGATTCATATCAGTAAATTATATGTCAAAAAAAGTTTATCAGGATTTTATTTGAAAATAAATATCCTTAAAAAAGTTAATTTTTAAAATGTTTAATTTATTTCATTATTAATTAATTCTGTTTATAAATATATATAATAATTCAAAACAGCAATAAAAGATATATTCCACTTAAAAAAATCGTATTTATTTCTGGTATAAATAACAATATATCCTTTATAAATAGCGAGTAAAACAGGAGCATTTTCATGGAATCAGATAACATTATTAAGAGGGTTTTTTTAAATCTACAAAAAAATAATTTATAAGAGCTTAATAATGCTAAAAAAAAATTCAATTGTAAATTAAGTTATTCTTATGTTTTTGATGTTTTATTTACTAATAAATAATTTTCAACTTCATGAGAAAATATTTAATGTGTTAATATAAGTTTTTTTATGAGAAAAATCTAAATATATTTTTTTAATATTATCAAGTTTGAAGTATCCACAAACGATGTTAAAGCGCTATATAGAACCGATTTATATCAATATTTCAAGTACCATAATTTCATAACACTATATTTTTTTAAAAGTTAATTAAGTTAAATTTTAAAAATATTTATTTTTAGATAGAGGTAATTCATAGAAAAATTAAATTAAATTAAATTTTAGGTATAATAAAATTATTTGGCAAATAATTGCTATAATAGATCAATAATATCATAAATAATAAATTTTAAGAAATAATTAACAATTTTATATGGTTTAACTACTTTAAATGATTTATTATTTATATCCAGTACTAATTAAAAGTAAAATTTTATTTTAATACTACCATTTTCAAACTTAATAGTGATAAATGGAAAAAAATCAAACCTCGATCTAATAGATACAATATTTTTTAATTTTAAAATTATCATTAAATTATTTAAATTCTTAAAATATGCGGGTAATAATTATTTTTTATTTTTTTATAATTTTATACTTAATTTCCGAAAAATTGTTTAACAAAAGAATAATTCCTAAACAATTTAGTAAATTTCCGATATAAATTATGTGATTCAGAAAAATATTTTTTTGATTTAAAAAAATTCATACAGAAAATTTTTTTTATTTCATTTTTAAATCAATTGATACTATACTATTATCCTTTATTATTTATTTATATCATAATATAATAATAGCCTATTTTAACTTAAATATCTTTAAACCGAGAAAATAAATAAACAATGAAATTATCAAAAAAAAAATATTTATCCGTTTTTATTACACATTTTAATCAAAATTTGCGTTTTTTGAATTGATATAAATAGTGTATAAAAAAGAACAATTTTTTTGAATTTTTTAAAACGTTGTACAAATTAATATCAAAAATAAAACATTAATATGAAAATAGTGTTATAGGAATTTAGTTATCTTATTCACAATAAAAGTCGATATAAATATATTTTAATTGAAATGAACATGTTTTAATTTTATAACAAGGCCATAATATCAAGAAAAATAAATTCAATAAATTTAATTCATTTACTTATATATATGAAGCTTTGATATCCTCAAAAAAAATTAATAAATACAATAAAAAATCAATCTTGTCAAATTTTATATGTATTTTTTACAAGATTGTTGCAATTAAGAATCAAGTAAAATATTCTAACATTTTTTATCACTCCAAAATGCGCAGTTTACGGATAGAGATTGGGTCCAAAAAAGAAATTTATATAGAATAAATTAATTTTTCCCCCATATTTAAATTTGAATTTTTAAGCTGTTTAAAATATATAATTTTTAATCTTTTTTTGAATAATAAAATGTTTCCAATTTTTTTTATTCTATAAAATTATCTGAAAATTTTGTATTAGTCTTTATCAAAATTTTCTAAAAAAATGAACAATTTAAGGAATATTCATTACATCACACTCCCCTGCCAAATATTAATCAAATCCTATAAATCTATATTATTTGTGGATCCCTAAAATTGTGTTAGTATGGAGATTTAATCATTAATATTACTCGTTTATTTAAAAAAATTCGATTTCATAACCAGGATCAACTCTTAATATATATATTTGATTCTAATTTCCAATTTGTATTATAGATCTGACGAATTTTGATTCATTTACCAGATTCAACTTCCAATCCAATTCAATTATAAAGATTCATTACTATTCATTGATAATTTAACTAAAGGGTTTATAATCAAGATATTATAATAAAACCGATACATTTCTAAAAATATTTACCTCTTGATGTGATTTGGGAATTTATCGCTAAAATTTTTTTTTAAAAATATTGACTAATCTGTTATTTTAATTGCAAAAATTACCATATATTCACGCAAAATTGAAAAATGATTAGAGAAATCATTTTTTATATCTCTAAATGATGGTTTTTAATTGAGTTTTAATTTAAAATTGTTTTTCTTTATTCGTGAAAATGAAAAAATATATATAATTCTTCTTCATCTATTTTTTTTTCATGATTTTACTAATTTACATATATAATTGGCTCCGTCATTTAAATTTCAATAAATTTTTTTGAAAAATTAAATTTCTTTTTCTAGTTACTGGATAAATAATAACGAAAATCTTTAACTAAAAGCAAATCATTCCAAAAATAGATATATTATAAAAAAGAATAAGGAAAAAGAAAGAGAGTTACATTATCTATATTTGCAAAGACAGATATTCTATATGCCCTATGAAATGGATAAAAAGAAGAAAATTTGGAAATAATGAAGATAGTTAATGAAAGTAACTTAAGGGGAATAATGAAAAGATAAAAAATTTTAAGATAAATTGAAAAAATAAAATAAAATTACAGGTTTAATAGATCACGTTATCATAGGTCTGACATAATTTCGAAAGTCGAAAAAAATTTAAAATTATTTACAGATAGCCAAATAAAAAAAGCCTCTATCACCAAATATATGACACAAAAAAGGGTACACCTCTATTCAGTCTGCTATATGGATATTATACAAGTCAAAAAATTGTGTAATTCGAAACCGTAAATATTTTGCTTGAAATTTACAAAAAAAAAGGTTTTCGCAGTATAAAACTCGATGATAAGGCATCAAGTGCTTTTCATGAATATGCAAGAAAACACCCAGAAGAATATAATAAAAACATTTTTGGTGGAAAAAATTTTAAATTTAAGATAAAAAAACCCTAACTTGTTATATTAAAAAAAGATAAAACTGAATTAATTATTTTTTGATAGGTATTTAATATAGATTTGACGTATTTATTTTGAAAAAAAAAAGCCTAAAATAACCCAAGTTACTTTTGAAAAAAGAACTTTTCAATTTTCAAAACCACTTAAAGACAAAATTAAACTGACGATTGGGTCCAATTAATCAAATATTACAGGCTTAAAAATAGGATTATTAACGCATCAGAAACTCCGATATTGTTAAGGGGCTAAAAAAAGGCCTTACGTGATTTGGAGGACTTCAAAAAAAATTTATAAAACCAAATACAGTTTGAAAACTACTTATAAAAATGGGATATATTGAAAATTGAAAAGCTGTTGTAAAAAATAAATATAAATTTTAAAATGATCTTGTCGATGGAAAACGCATCTATTCATCCCAAAAATCGTTCATAAATTTTTGAAGAAATAAATTTTGTATTCATACCCCCGAACATAACATCATTGATCCAGAAAATGGTCCAAGATGCCTATTAACATTCCAAGTGAATTAATTAAAATTTTATTTAGTGTTATAAATGATTCTTTTACCTAAGGGACCTCGATATACTATTTTTGAAAAGGATATAACATCAAAATTGTATTAAATTAATATATAATTCATATTTCCTTGTTAATCAGTCGTGTCTTATTGGAGAATTGAAAAAAATGATGCCTTGGATTGGAATTATTATTATGATTATCCGAGTTAAAAATATCATTTTTGTACATGGGGCATAGTTTGAGTTTCAATGAATTGATAATAGATTATATTAACACTGCTAAAAATGAGAATAATTCAGAAAATGAATATTTTAAATTGGGATCGAATTGTGAAGGATATAGCCTATCAGAACAAAGGGGTGGATTTAATGGAATAAATAAAAAAGACTTAAAGCTATTAATAAAGTATATATCTCATTGAAATAGAGATAGTGATTTTATATGAGAAATATAAAAAAATAATAAAGAAATCGCTTCAAAGATAACATAAATTTATTATGTATTCAAAAATAGATAAATAAGAAAAAAGTAAATTCTAAGCTTTTTTCATTCAGAAAAAAAAAATTTATTGAACTCTTTGATCATATAAAATTTAAATTTGGGATGATCATTTTAATGAAATAAAATCGATTTTGATTTTATTTAATTACAATTTTTAGTAATTTGTAATTTTTTCTTTCATTTTATTATTTTTAGATTTTAATTTTTGACATTTAGACCGAAATATTAAAAAAAAAAGTTCAAAAAGATCAGATATTTTATAATAAATTGATTTTTTACTTAAAAAACAAAAAAAAAAAGCTCAGTAAAAAATTGAAAAAAGGAAGCTCATATCGTCTCTAACAAATTTTACTACGAAAATATTTGAAATATATAATTTATTACCCGAAATATCAATTCAGATATTAGCATTAGATATATAGCTTTTGAAATAATATCCTTATTCTTCAGTTTTTTGATTAAATAAAATTTTATTCTTATCTTACATGTTATATTTCCGAATAATCAGTATGATCTATTGCCTCGGCATTAGTTGCCTAAAATAAAAAATTTAAACTATGATTTCATATTTAAATAAAATTTCTCTCAAATTTAATTATAAATATTTCAACTAATCTGTTACTTTTACAAACCTATCCTTCCATTCTAAATTTAGATTTAAAATGAAATTTTATTCGTTCTATTTGGAAAAAAATATGCACTTACAATGAGTAAATCGTAAAATAGCCTGTAATTTCGGATTTAATTGCATAATTTTCAGACTTGAATAAAAATTAATTTATTAAAAAGAGTGTCTTTTAGGAAAATTCTTTGAATATTCATTTCAATTTTATTTATTCATTAAGATGCCTCAGAGAGACCCTATTATTATAACTGCATTTTTCTGGTTATTGGAGCCCTACTAATTAATCTAAAGATTTTTATTTTAAAATGGATAGAAAAGAAAGAAACTGTTCATATGTTTTAATTTTTAATCACATTGTAGCCTTATAAGTGACAACAGATTATTATTATTTAGTATTAAAGCTATGAAAGAAGATATTTTTTTCTGAATGCGATTGTTGATTGAAAGTATTATATAATGGATAAATTTAAAACTTAGATTTTAAAATAGAAACGAGGTGGGATGTCATGATTTTTTTATCATTTTCAAAAAATATTTTTTTCTCCAAGCTCTGTGGAGAGTCATGATATCTTGATTCTAAATCAAGTTCTCTTTTCCTCATTTTTTTGAGTCATTGATAATTTTTTCAGTTAGGTGTTTTTTTTCCACCTATTTAATATTCCTTCAGTTGTTAGTATATTTTTAGATAGAGCTGATTAAGTTGTTTCTCTAAAGATGTTCCAAATGGCCAGACTATATATTATATCTATTTTTAGAAATTTGGTCTTCATCGGTGCTAAAAAATCATATATAAACTCAGCAGTAACTCTATTGGATATCTCAGATTCAATTTTTAATTTTTTTGAAATAAAGTAGTATATAAGATTTCATAATTATTTAATACTTCTGTAGCCAAAGTAGATTTGTTGAATATTTTCTTTTCTTAATTTACATACTTTGCACTCTTGTGATTATTTAAATATCCTTGATTACATATCTTAATTTTTGGTTAATTATTTATCACAAGATCTTTTATTGGTCAAAAAAACTATTATTGATTTCCAAGATGTTTTCATTAATTTCCCCATAAGATCAAAGATGTTTTTCACAATGATTTTTTATATTTTTTTTATTGGTCAAATATCTTGAATTTTGTTGACTTTTTTTTTTT
>LSSL01000851.1:0-19693 GCA_001953115.1 Smittium mucronatum | reverse complement strand
ATATATTTATTATGGATAAATTTATTGAATTAGACGAGTTTAAATAAAAAAATTACCCAACAATTTATTTGGCAGTCCGCGAGTACTCAATAATATAACTGAAGAGTCTTAATTATGCATTTTTTTAAAATATTTGCACTTTAATTATTTGTAATTTTTATCAAAAAATAAGGAATAGAAGATAGAGATTGAAGGGATTTTTTTTATTAAAATAAATTAAATTTACTCAAAGTTTTATATCACAAAAAAAAAAGTATATATTTATACAGTCAAATAATGAAATTAGCACAGTTTCGAATCTAAAAGAATAAATTATTGAATTTTTTCAATAACAATAGTTGGATTTATTTTGCTGATTATTTTTTAAAAAGTTTTTAATATAAAACAAAAACTACTTTTTTCTAAAAAACCAAAATAATTTCATATTTATCTTGAATAAACGTAATAAATACCCCCCCCCCCAAATCATTACTAGGGAATCTCTCTTTTATTTATATCAGTAAGACGATGGAAAATGAGAGACTGAAAATACCAGAAAAGAATAGAAAATATTCTTTTCTTGAATATCCACCTGCAGTCAAAATCCTCCATAAAAAAGGGTAAATCCTACTACTATAAAGATTAGATAATACTTTTTTTTTAGTCCAAAATTTGATCCTTTTTTTTTTGAAAAACATGAATTTTAATTAAGAGATACCATCTCTTTAATATTTTCAAATCCTAAAATCATCTTTTGGGTTTAAGAGAAGATATTCGATTCTCATTCACTTTTTGCGTTTAGTCTAATTAAATGTTACCAGTTTATAAGGCTTAGAAATCAGACGATGTAATTCCAGTATAACTATTAGCTTTTATATTTGCGGCTATTAATTTTCTGGAGTATTTAGCTTTTAAAATTTCCAAAATATTATAAATAATAGTTTATTTTAGATGAATTATAAATGACATGATTTTGATATAGTATTTTATAAGCTTTTTTTTGCTATTGTATTTTTTGAATTCAAACTAACGATTTGCATATTTTCAAAATAAAACAAATCATATTTACTTGTAACATTTACGATGATTATTGGTGTCGATTTTATCCAATAATACCTCATTATTAAAAAATATAGCCGGTTAAATACCAATTTTATAAACCTAAAGTTTGTACTAGGTATATGCTGGTATGATTCATGGTAATGATGCGATATTCATGCAAATTTAAGTAGATCAGATATTTTGATTTATTTACTTTTCTTTAATCGAAACTTATAAAAGCCACATGGTTTGGCGGGCTATTATTAGATTTTTTTATAGGTTTTCCCTATTTCACAATCTTATCTGAATATACTACACACATTAACTTTTGTATAATGAATTGGGTGGGTGGTGAAAAGTAAGATTATTTGCATTCTAAAACTTTTCAAGCTCTTTTTTAAAAATACACCCAATTTCTGCATAAAGTTCAATCTCGAATTTTTTCGCGAAATCAGTCTGACAATTTTTTTTTCTAAAAATCATCTGCTTTTTTATTAGGGCTAAATTTAAATCAGTAAGATCTAAGAAATCAAAACTGAGGCTTTTTTTTTCTAGAAAGAATAACAGAGGTAGCTTTCATAAAACATAATAATTTTTTGTATTAAACCCTAAATATTTACATAGGCTAGGAATAAAAATTGATATTGTCTAATTAAATTTCTATTTAGACAAAACCGTTACATCAATAATAAAAACTACTGAGTCATCAAAGGAAAAGTCCTGTCACCCAGAGAATATCAATAATACAGAAACTATACCCCTTAAATCCTGGCAAGACTCAATAAATAGCAGAAGATCATTAAGAAGTTTAGACTTGTTGGGTATATCGCCTATATCAAGTAAAAATATGTTCAATTCAACATCATATCAAAGAGGCTTTATACCATGTCTAATGTTTAAAATTTTATTAAACGAATCAAAATACAGAAGTCATAAATAAAGCGCCCACAGTTGAAGCTAACTACGACAGCGCAATTTCAAATTCAGAAGATCTTTATAGTGGTAATAGTTTTTGACAACATAATATGATATATCCATTTTATATATACTTATCTCAAGGCATAAGAAGGTTCAAATTAAAATTCTTGCAATTTAGATAATCTTTATAAGATCTTGATTTTATTGAAATGTTATTTCGTATATTTATCCTTTATATAGTGAAAGCAGATGATGGACAAACTTTGAATACATGTCTATCAAGAGTAAGATCTTTATTTAAAGCATAAATGATTTTTAGTAAAATACATAATCAAAATCTTCCTTTTGAAAATTCTTGTAAAATTTTTGAGTTTTTCAAATTTATAGAGCGTGTTAAAGGAGTTTTCTGATAACAGGTTAAACGAAATTAAAGTTTTTGAAGAAATAGAAGAACTAAATGTAATTGTTCTCGTACCATTTTTATTTTTACTCACACAAAAGCTACCGATAAGATTTCTTTATCATTGTATTCATTTTTAAATTACTACCAAACTCTATGTACATAATTTTTATTTCTAGGCTCTGCACGATGAGGTCCTCAAATATCAAATCGAACTTGAGATAGCAAATAAAAAATTAGAAACCAAGGATAAATCCCTAGAGATATTGGGTTTAATGACTCAAAAGGGATAAAAGAGAGTTTTTTTTTCTGATTTTAACCACTTATGCACCGAAGTAAAGTGATTTAAAGAATATTGATAAAATATTTTCCCCATAAAAAAATAAATAATAAATATCAAAAATACTTGCCACATGTAATAAATAAAACTATTAAAAGATAATATATATATTTATTTGTTTGATGCAAACTAAAATTAACTGGATTTCGTAATTGGGTTTATTATTTTTCCCATTTTCGTTAAAATTCTAGGTTTTGTTAATTTAGAAACGGCGGAGGCTGTGTTCCATTCCGAGCCAATAGGAATATTTAACGAATTCTGGTAATGTGCAGGGGTAGTAAAGGGGAAAGGAAGCTTTTCAACAGTGAAGTTTTTAGTACTTTTAATCTTCTTTTTATTGATTATCACATCATTCAACTTGAAATCTTTCCTAGATTTTGCCAGTTTATCCAGAGACTTCTGCTTTTCTGCCTCCTTTTCAGCAGCAAATTTGCTTAGCTTCATAGAATCTTTGTCACTACCACTCCAGGATCCCCATCCAGGCAGCATTTCTTGCTGGAACTCGTTTCCGTCTTTGTAATCACGCTCAATCATTTCCTTCTTCTCTGCTCTAAATTCTTGTTCAAACAGACCAGCATCATCGGCAAAAGCCCTTTCGATAATTTCTTTTTGAGTGAAAATGCGGGTAGGATCTATCTCATCATTTTCTCTTCCCTCTTCGCTGTCATATTCATAATCGCTGCTTACGATTTTATTGGTTTCAAGAGCTTTATCTTTTGATGATGCTTTATTTTTTGATAAGGGATCCTTCTTATTTTTAGGTGATTTAGTCGAATCCTTGGATTTTACAGAGGAGGCAGGACTAGGCTTATTTGAGTTTTTGTTATCTGTAGTAGAAATCTGTTTAGTATTATTTGAATTAACTGAGGTTGCAGCAGAAGCAGAAGCATGTTTAGGTTTATTTGGATTATTAGGTTTTGAAGTAGCAGTGGGTTTAGATTCGTTTATATCCTTTGATGCCTCTTGCTCAGCAGCACTTCCTTTACTCAATAGCTGTGACTTCTTTAGCTTTTTTTTACCGTTTCCTTTTGGTGCATTTAACACATCTTTGGATAAATCAATTTTTTCGAAATTTTCGTCAATCATAACCTTGCTATCATGGAATTTCATACTAGCCTTAGTTGATTCCAACAATACAGCAGCATTAGAGGCGGCAATTTTAGCTTTCCTTAGTTTCGTAGATGCTTTATCAACTTTTTTACTGTCTTCGTTCAAAGCATGATCGAATGTCTGCTTGATAAGCAAATCGCTGGCAGATGGATTACCTGCGATCCATGGATTTGAAGAAATATTTTCGTTAGAGTTTCCAGATACAGATTTTGATTTCAAAGGGCTTTCGAAATCAGAATTGGCTTTGTAATTAGTGTTACTGTTTATAAAACTAGAGTCTTTCCCGTTCTTATTAAATTGACCGATTATACTAATATCTCCGTAATCCCCATCATCATGACTCTGATTGATATTTGGCAATTTCGTGGACTTAATAGCTTTAACCTGGAAATTATTTTTTTCGAGAATTGGTTTTCCAAATGTTCGGCGGCCACTAGTGTTTGATGTTTCATGGATATTTTCTTCAGCCTCCAATTCGCCGCTTTGTTCCATTAATTCGCGCCTGAGGTTCAAAGCCTGGTTTTTAATTTCTTCATTTCTCAAACGAGCTCCATTTTGCATGAATTTCATTTTAAATAAGCCTGCAGATTTAGAATTTTCCAATATGCCATTTGATTCGTAATTAATATCATTCTTATCACTTAATAGAGAATCGATTTCATCTAAAGCCAATTGACTTTCGCTCTTCTTGGAGCCATTGCCAGAACCATCATAGGAATCGGAATCTTCGTTGTTGGAACCCTCACTTTGCTCCTCGATTTTTTTCTTCAGTTCTTCATGTTGGTCAAACTGTTCTTGTAAAGACGCACGAACTTCATCGTTATGTTTTCCGAATTTTTGCATAGATTTGGCCCATTTTCCAGCTCCTTTATGCCTCAAAGTCATTCTTTCTAAAGCGCGTTTTTGCTCATCTTTAGATCTTTTATCCATACTCTCTTCGCCGTCAGACTCAGAAAATTCATCTAAACCTCCTAATTCTTCGTTTTTCTGTTTCTTTCGCAGTTTCTCCTTCTTTAGAATTCTATGGTAAGTTTTAGATTTGATTTTGGAAACTCTTTTAGCCTTTTGTTCTTGTCTGAACAAAAGCTCTCGAACGGCCCTTAGTTCAGCCTTTCTGGCAAATGCCTGCTCTTTGTTTTCTTTTGCAAGTTCCAGCTCTTCATACTTCTTTAAAGTTTCCTCTTCGATACCACTTTTTTTTAAAATATTATCAATATCCTTTTCCAAACCATCAGTAAGCTAAAAAAAAATAAGAAGTTTTTTTTTTAAACTTAATCATAAGAGATTCGGGAGTAAACTACTGATAAAAGATTAGTTTTGGATGGGAAAAATGAGAATAATTACCGCAAAATTGTTTGACATGAAGGCACCTCTATGTGGATCAATACCTTTATGGTTTAAAGGAAATTCTAAATGATCAGCAAGACGGTTTTGGGTGACTATAGGCTGCCATTCATCAACTTCCTTTTTGGTGACTTCATAAGCAGCGGACCTTTCAAACTTTTCCTGGATTCTCTTAGGTAAAGGAGCGCTTAAAGCGCCAAGTTTATTGATTTTAGTTTTAACCAGAGCATCAGTTTCTTCTAGCTTTGATTTTATAGCCTCCAAATTTTTGTTTTTGGATATTGAGCCAAGTACATCAGATAAATCAATCTTGGTTGATTGTTCTAAGTTATAAAAAAATAAAGCCAGAATCTGATTAGAATAAATAAATAATGCGTTAAAATAATAGCAATTAAAATTTAAAAAAGTAATTTTTGTCTAACTAACCCTGAGTAGTGACGGAGCCCAAGTTAAACTCAGACTCTTGAGCAATTTCAGTCTTTTCTATAGTATAAGCGGGTTTATCTTTGTTAGGATCTACACCTAAGCTAGCAAGTAGTTTAATGTGACTTTTTTTTTCCTGGCTTTTATCAACATAAGGAGCTTCGACTTTTTTTTGATATTCTTCCTTCTCGAACAAATTTAAAAACTCTTCGTCGGATTCAGAAGCATTGGTTTCAGAATCTCTATCCTCTTCCTCATCAAATCCACGAAACTCATCGTTGCTGGAGTCTTCATTCAGCAAATCCTTGAAACTAACTTTTGGTTTTTTATCGAGATTTTTTTCTAAGAGATTATTGGGGATGGTTTCAGATAAGAAAGTGCCTTCATTTGAATATTCTTCTTCAGAATAATCCGATTCGCTAAACTCGTCAGATTTTTCAGTTGATTTCTTGCTGGAGCCGAATTTAAAATCACCAAACTTTTCTTCGTCAGATTCGCCAAACGCTTCATCACTATCAATATCTTCATCATCGTGTTCGGGATTGTATGCGTATTTGCTTAAAGAATCCGAACCGTTTAATTCCAAACCTGGATCGAACCTTCTCTTTTTGACAGATTTTATTTTGCCTTGACCGTTTTCGTTTCCGGAGGATTCGGCATCAAATTCATATACATCTTGATTCTTTCGTCTCTTGGAATTAGTGGAATGTTTTGCAGAGTTTTGGATCTTTTTTGGATTTTTATTAAAATTAGTAGTTGTATGAGCTGAAGATTTAACGGTTCTTTGGGAACTTTTCTTTGAGTTTTTGGTTTTTTTATTCATATTGAAACAATATATTAGAAATGTCTTGAATAAAAACTAATTTAAAAAAAATCCCGAGTAGATTCAGAGTGAGAGGTGTATGTTCTTTACAAAGGAAAAAAGTATAAATCTAAATCTAAAACGGTTTTAAATGATAGCGAGATTGGAAGTAAATCCAATTTATGTTAAGTTTTTACAGCTATGGATCAATGCCGATATTTGTTCACCAATTTACCTTTTTTTTCTTCAAAAAAAAAAAAAAAGACAAAAAAATTTTCATTTTCCCCCATCCAATTATTTCGTATTTTATCCTAAACTAGATTATTTAGGATTATGATTCGGTCAGTAGCAAAAATATCAAACCAATTAGAGGGAGTTTTAGATATCGCCTGGAAAGGGTCGGAGATAATTATTTTGAGAGCAGAAGATTTAATCCAAGTCTGAAAAAGTTCAAATTGACCTTCACAAACTATTTCATTGTCTATTTGGTGTTTGTTTCACGACTAGTGATCATTATTCATTTTGTTTTTCTAGTCCTGCGAAACTAATCTTCATAATACTAAGTTATTGGAAAAATTCATTTCACTTCGCCAATCTCATTCTCCAGCAGTTTGCCATATATCCCTGAAATGAAATGCGATACACCATCTGATAGATAATTTTTTATGAAGAATTTAGAAAAGTGAATGGCTTGTATATTTTATAAATGTGGTTTGGAAAGTTGAATTAACTAACCCACCAAAAATCGTCCCATAAAAAGTCAAAGCACAGGGTAGTGTGACAATCTTGACTTATGATTGATCAGCCCTATCTTGCAAAATGATAAAATTTTGAATATTGGGTTTGCTGAATTAAAGAAATATGAAAGTCAGCTTTGAAATATTACAAGACTGATTTGGCTAGTTAAATTACACTTATTTCAAAACTTTAATTCTTTATTTTAAATTATGAATTAATTTAGCGCATTTATGCTTCTTATTATATCTTTTAAATACAGTAAAGTTCATTACTTTGTTTTGTACGACTGGCTCTTGATTAGCCGTTTTTTTTCTTAAAGATGAATCTGTTTATTCAAACCCATTATTCTTGATTAAAATTACTATAAAATAAAATGGCTTTTTTTTCTAACCTTAATATAAAAATACTAAATTAAAAAAGAGAGGAGATGGTTTTGAACTATGAATATAAGCGTTAAAAAGCTAATGCTACTTTAGAACCCCCTATTTTTTTTAAACCATTGATTTTTTTTAAAGATATATTTATTAAGGATTTTTTTAAAGAAGTAAACGTGAAAATAATAATTAAAATATGGTTACGATAATTATTATTGGGTCGAGGGAGAAGAAGGGGGGGGGGGGCGAGTCTTTTAAAGAGCTAAGCGACCTACAGATATTCCATAACAATACCATAAATTTCTCTTGATTTATTACGATTTTTACAGCCATTTCTGAATAAAAAAATTCAAGATAATTCTAAAGCTAATTATATTTTCCTAATTTGTTCGGGTAAATTCTAAATAGTTGATAAGAAGTCCTAATCATTCTTTGATTTGACTCGGATGAAATAAATAGCTACGAGTTTTAACTGAAATTAATAAAAATATATAGAAAATCACATTTTAGTCGGAATATTTGAGAAAAGTAGAAACCTAACTTTTAAAAGGCTTATCCGAATCAAATACATGTAACAAATATTGCTATTAATATAGGGAAACGCTTATTAAAATTTTCAAAGAAATGGTTTTTTTGGGTTTTGAATGATATTCACTCACTTGAAAAATATTCATATTTTCTTAAATCGCATATTCATCACTTATCTAATATGACATTCATTATAACTACAGTGATATTCCTCACCTGTTAGCCAAAGACACATGAATATGTGTGATTAAATTAAGTTATGAAACACCCTGATAATTATACCATCAAACAATCTAAACTAATGAAGTGAGTTTGCAACCTAAATAGAAAAAATGTTAAAACTATGGAATTTTGTTTTTTAATCAATAAATTGTGTTTTTATGGATTAAAAAAAGAGATGGTTAATCACTTGAAACATTAAGACAAAAATATATTTATATTAATGATAGGGCTGATGAAAAAAAAAAAAAAGGAGTATTTCAAGTTGAATTAGGATATATTTAATTGCCGATGTATTTTATTTTAGCTTTCCCGGCAAATTTGAAGATCAGTTATTGATGATTTTCATTATCTCAATAAAAAGCTTTTGAAAACAATAATAGTAGTAATTTTAAGAAAGATATCCATATAAATTTGTATCCTCGTCTAGGAGAAGGGAAAATCTAAATAGTTTGAATTTTATTGACAAAATTTCTCTTTTTTGTTGTTGTAATCAAATTTTATTGCTTGCATTAAGAGTATTTTTTTTGTATCACGGAATTTTATTGTAAGATAACGTCATTAAATTGCATTAAGAGTAAAAGGGCGAAGATAGCTTTAAAAAAATGTAACATTATAAAAGATTCCCATTGGTAGAAAGTTCAAACTCAGTTATTCTCAGTAAACCTCTTATTACTTTTTCTGTTGAAACTTTTGTTATTTTTTATGTATTCTATTAAATACTGGTAATCGTCTATATTAAGAGCTTGGGTTTTTTTTAAGCTAATCCTTTGGATTATTTTTATTGACAATTGTTTTAATCCAACATAACAAAACTCGCCGATATAAAATCTAAAAAATAACTATGCAAACTTTGAAATAATTGAGATTAGAAAAAAATATATAAACTTCTTTCATCAATAGAATAAATAGTTTAAATTAATCTTTTTTTGAAAAATAATAATAATCAAGAACTTTTTGACCCTGGGATTGAAATGATTTTACAGTTTTATAAAAATTATACCCTACGACAATAGTAATGCATTGGACTATAATTCCCATGATTATCACTATTTTTTTTTGTGAATTTACAAAATATAAGTATAGTACATAATTCATTGGGTTTAGGTTTAGTTCATCTTTTAATAAGAGTAGGATAAACGATTAGTGAAATCAGATAGTCATCAAGGGTTTTAACCAATATTCAGTAGTCATGGATTTCTCAAAATATTTACCGATTAATAAACGGGCAATCTAATGATGTTTATTTTTTGTGAGAGTTCTATTGAAACAATATAAAAAAGCAGCTATACCCAAAAAAAAATAGAGTTTTAATTGTGTGTTCTTCTTTTATATCTGATTTAAGCATTACACGCTGGTGGCACTTACAATGATGCACGTGAAAAAACAATTATAGGGAGTATTCGAGAGTATGTATAAAGATTTAGAAAGCTCTTGCCATATTTTGTAAACATACACGTACATATATATTTATGATAATGACAATTAAAGCAGAAATATTTTCTTTAAAGCTTTGAAAATATTTTAGGGTGGGTTCTTAATGGGTTTTCTTTAAAATACAATTTCCTGGTACCAAAAAAAAATCCTATTTCAAGGCTGAATTGTATTATATGATCATAAATGGAAATTTATTGCGCTGATAAAACTTCTGGAACCAAAATTTACGTTATAAAGTCTTTACTTAAGTGATGGGAAAATCGGACCATTTTGAATAACTATTGCCATCATTAATCTAAATAAATTAATACGAGCAATTCCCTTTCTCATCTAAACGAAATTTTCGACTTATCCATGGAATTAAACATAGAAATTTCTTTATCACATTACGTTACGGAAAACCAAACACTCATAATATATTTAACTATATCCACCACATCTGTTTAGACCCATGCCTCAATACTTATTCTCAATTTCTAGTCGTATAAAATATTGATTTGAAATAACCTTTAATCATTTGATTAGTTTCGTTTAATAACAAATTAAATTTGATAGAAAAGATAAAACAGATAAAAAACAAGCTTGGGTCCTGAGTGGTAAATAATAATATGAATAGCTACACACTAACCAATATAATACCTGATTCAATTAGACTATAATTGGATCCAACCCATGAAATCAATACACTACTTATTTGAAATTAGTATTGTAAAATGATTTAACCAATAAATACCACCCAATTTGTATTTAATTATTAAAAAATTGATTCTTCTATTGTTGACTTTTTCCTGTGATCATTTAAAAGAAATTAAGGATATATCGTAAACACAATCGACCAATAAATGCCACGATTAAATGTGCTACACTGACGGACAATTTAGGCAATTAGGTCATATTGCTATGGATAAAATTAAACTGATCAAAGTATCTTTTATTTTATTTTTCAAGGAATACTAAAAACATAAAACGAATCAATCGCTGCAATAATATAAATTAGTAGGATCAGAAAAATAAATAAACGAAATCTCTATTCTTTTTTAGCGAAATGACCTCTCATCCAAACAAGGTTCAAGTTCTGTGCAGAATTAGGCCATTTTTGAAGGATGAGACTGTCGATAATACAATATCCACTGAAGGCGATAAAACTATCAAAGTGCAAAATCATCGAGATCCGACAAAGGAGCTTCATTACACGTAATTTTTTTCATTAAAACTTTATTTTTTTATTTAGTTGGATTAAGGGCGTATATTTTTTTAATATATCTTATAATTATAAGTATTTCTCTTTGTTATTTTTTTCCCCTTAAATTTGGACTATAAACAAATTTTGTTTCGTTTTTTTAGCTTTGATGCTTGCTTCGATTCTAAGGCCTCTCAAAAGAATGTTTACTTCCCATATGTCAAAAATCTTGTAGATTCAGTCTTTGAAGGTCAAGTAAGTTTTTATTCCTTATCTTTTTTTTTCTTTAATTTTTCCTTATAGACTTGTTTAAATTTTTTGCATTTTTTCATGGGAATTTATTTAAACAGAGCTCGACAATATTTTGCTATGGCGTCACAGGCGCAGGAAAAACATTTACTATCCAAGGCGATGATCTTCATTTAGGAATAATCCCCAGAGCCATGATGCAAATTTTCGCTAATGGAAATGCAAGAAATATAATATACCCAATCAAAATGTCGTACTATGAAGTATTTAAAGAAAATGTGTACGATTTATTGAGAGAACGAGATTCGGTATTTACCATTTTGCTATATTTTCTTATTAAACTTATTTGTTTTATTTGAAAAAAAATCATTTTTATTTCTTCAGGGACCTGGTTTGCCTATTCGTGAAGATTCAAATCGCAGAACCTTCGTAGCTGGACTTAAGGAGGTACTTCTTTTATCTTTTTCATTTTGAATCATTTACTCAACAATTTATTTTTTAAACGTTTTTTTACCTCATAATCCAGGAACTTCTTACCTCTTTCGAGGAATTCAAAAAGGTTTTCAATACTGCAGCCAAAAGAAGAAGGACAGCTAGCACAAGATTAAATGCAAACTCATCACGTTCACATGCTGTTTTGATGATTAAGATTTGCAGCAAAGGAAACTCGGACAATATAATTTACGAAGGCCAACTTAATTTAATTGATCTCGCAGGGAGTGAGGATAATAGGAAAACTGACAATAATAGAGAAAGAATGAAGGAAAGTACTGCTATAAACCAAAGCTTGTTTGTGTTAGGAAAAGTCATCGAAGCTTTAAACTCTGGTGCTGTAAGTTTTTCCTATTTCGTAAAAGTAAAAATCAATCCTTTGATCTTTTAATTTTTATAATCATCTTTATTTTTTAAATAGTCTCGAATACCTTACAGAGACTCGAAAATGACTAGGATTTTACAAGACTCTTTAGGGGGGGGATCCAAGAGTATGATGATAGTCAACATAGCTCCTGGAGAATCTTTTTTACAAGACACACAAAAAACATTAAACTATGCAACTAAGGCAAGAGAGGTTGTAAACAAGGATAGAGTTTTTGAACGAGTTATGCATTCAGCTGATTCCAACAGTCGAAAACGTTCTGCTGACTTTGCCAGCAATAATGGATACAATTCAGGGATCAATGAACTTTCAAATTCCAAAAGAAAAAAGTTAAATATAGATAATTTCAATGATAATGATTCTTTCTCTAGGCCTCGAAATCCTATTAACAATGGATCTAATTCTAATGGTAGATCTCGCGTATATGGGGAAAAAATTAATAGTACGGATAATTTAAATATTAAAAAAGGAAATCAATTCTCTAAAATATCTAACCTAAAGAATCATACATCTTCAGTTGAAGAAATTGTTGTGCAGAAAATCCAAACTTTCGAAAAAAGAACTGAAAATATGAGTAACGAAATAACAAAGCGTTTAGATAGACTTGAAAAAAAACTAAACGATGATTCACATTCTAATAACTCCATGATTGTGGATTCTGACATTCTTGATTTGATTTCTCCAACAACAAAACTTAAAACCAGTAAGGCCTTATTGGTAAAAGGAAAAGAGTTGGAAAAATCTGGAAATTTACATGAAGCCTTAAAAAGGTTTGAGCAAGCTCTTCATTATGCACCAGAATTAGTTTCCCTCTCTAAACATATAGATAAGCTTAGAAATAAAATAAAGGTTTATAACGAACAGCCTGTAATCAATAATGACTTGAAAAAATCTGAAAAGAATCAAGAGAGCCTTCCAATTCATTTTTTGCAAGATTCTTTGAAAGGAGGTGATTTATTTTCCCCCACAATAAAAAAAAATACAAAGAAACCTTCAGAAATCACTCGAGTTGGTCAATTGCATAATCAAAACGAACCCGAGGGACAGAGCAACATATCGAGCATTACAAGCAATAATAAGTGGAAGGTTCTTGCTAGTGCTAGCAAGAAAAATAAGTCAATATTCAAAAACACTATATTCTCTCTCAGTAATTCTCCATTTAAATCCAAGTCTTCATCATTTCCCTCTGAAGATTTGACGAACAATTCGTTACTTTTTAATTACGAAGATGGTGGTCTATTTAGCAAAAATTTAATTAAGAGAAAAACAAACAAAAATGAAAATGGAATAGAAGAAAATGGGATTTCCAGAAAAATTAGCGAGAGTAAAATTCTAACACAGAGTTATAAATTCAACCTAAAGAAACCTCAAAGGCACATAGTCAGTTCAGATTCTGAGTATGATTCATCTTCAAATAATAATCACGCCAACTTAAAAAAGACCAAAACATTAATGGTTAACAACGCTGCTAATCACGATAGTAAACTTGCAAATGACCCAACTCTAATCAACTCAATTAATAAAGCAGATTTGAGAGAACTTGTAAGGCTTAAAGGAGTTGGAAAAAAAAGAGCTATGGTTATCAGAGAATTTATATTGAATAACGGATATATTGAGAATGTTTATGATTTGATTAACGCTGGGCTCTCTAAAACAGTTGTGACTAATATTTTGTCCACTGAATGATTTTTTTTTTCAGCCAAAGCCTATTATTTGTGATAGTTTTCGATTCTCTTTTTGCATTTAGACCATACTGTAAATAAATACAAGATATTAATTTTATTCTCATTTTGAATAACAAATCTATTATTGAAATAATAGCTTATAAATATCAAGTTGCTATTTTAACCAAGAATTACATTGCACTCTTGAGCCAATCAACTAATTTAGTTTATCAACGTATTGTTAATTTTGATTGATAGAATTAATATTACATCTTTTTTCTTGTTTTTTTCAAGAAGATTACTGAATAAAAGTAAATATATATATATATATATATATATTAATTTAATATATTCTAAAAAAAAGTAAATTTTGTATTATTATTTGATTTCATTGACTAATAGTATTATTAAAGTAAAAAATCTAAGATTAAATTTAAAATTGGTTCCAACTGTATTTAAATTAAGGGGTTTTAATTTATATTTGACTAAACTACCGAGTAAACTTCTAATGTAATATATTTATTTGAAAATATAAATATTGATTGTTATTAATTAAAATAATATAAACTTTCGGGAATTAAAAACATATATCGTAAATAAAACATATGCTATATAATTGGACTCTTATCCCATTTTCAACAAAAAAAAAATTATACCAGTTATTACATAATTATGGTTAAAGAATAAAATGCTAAAATATCTATATCAACTCTGAAAAAAGCAAAAACTTGTTAAAGAATAAATTCACTGATAGAATTTGATTATTATTAATATATACCCAATTTAAATTAAAGGCGATAAATAAACATATACACCCTATCTTAGATACCATTTTTTCCCAAATAACAAATTTTACTATTGTTTCACTCTTGTATCAAAATAGAAAAATCAACAATATTGTCTACTTTTTATAAAAAATTTATTGAATTTGAATGTTCGGGTGATTTAAAAAAAAAAATTGAGAGATATTTGGTTCCAAAATAAAAATAAACCATCCCCCAAATCTATCAAATTTATAATTATATTTTATTATAAATTCTGAAAATTCATAAAATACCTTATTTCTTACTCTATATAGGCTAAATCAGTGTAAATAACATTCTCATAAGGTTAAAGAAGAAATATTTTAGCAAAGAGGGGATAAGAATGTATTTTTTAGACTCATTATTGAATTTAGAAAGAAAATTACTAAAAAAAATCAACCTATATATATATATATATATATATAATGACCCACAAATATTAATGATGGAATCCCAATAAAAATAAATGATTCTTTTTTTGATTTTTTCAATGGTTTTATTTCTGATAAATTTAGGAATTTCAAATTTTATATCACTTTGCAAAACTTCCTCGACATATGCTAAATTTTATATTCTTTTAATTCATTTATTTTTAAAAGATTCTAAATATGTAATTATTATCAAAAAAGTTACAAATTAACTATTAGGTATTATTAAACAATGGCTTAGTATTTTATAATAATATAAAACTCAAATATATGGGTATAAAAATCTTAATTTTTTTATATTAATTAGATTTGTTAATAAAAAGCCTTTTATAATTGGAAAAATACTGAATTTTAAAAAAAAATCTTTAAAAAAAAAAAGATTTCGTATAAAACTTTACTGAAAACTGTAAAAAAATTGTTTTTTTATTTTTTTATGCAAAATAATTGCTTTTATGATTAACAATTTTTATGCGATGCTGTATCTATATAAGCGATGAATCTTATTTTGAAAGATAGAAGTTAAAAAAAAAATCGGTGTTTATGCAAATTTTTAATTTGATAGAAAAGAATCATACTCTATTGTTTTAAAGTGTTTCTAAACATGAAATTTAATTATATTAATTTAAAACTTATAATTTTATAACTGAATTCCGTTTCATTATAAAAAAATAACAAAATAAATAAAATTTCCTGAATAAATGAGATGAAAATCAAGTTATTATACTGGCTTATATAGTATTATTTTAATTTGTGTTCTAATAAATATAAATGAGCTCGAGTTTTATTTTTTCTTTAAAAGATTTTTTTTATACTTTTTTTTACACAGATTAACTTTAATAAAAGTTTAAAAATATTCTAAATATTAATCTCCTCTATATTTTAACTAAATAGATCAAAGATTTTTTTTTAGAAATATAATAATATTAGTACAAGACTTGAACCTCATAAATTGGATTATTAGTACGTACAAAACTGATAAGATAAAGAAATATGGAGCTAGGTGTGATATATAACAATTATATATTGTGATTTATTCTAAAAATTAATCCGTTTTAAAAGTGCCTAGATAATTTTTTAATGTGTTCAAAATAAATTAAAAATCTAAAAAACGCTACTATTATTTCAAATAAATTAGGGTGAGTCTTCAATTTTTAAATAAAATATTATTAGAAAAAAAAATACGTTATTTCAAATTATATATAATTTTATTCAAAAGGATAAAAAAAAATTAGCTTCCCGGAAACCAATTTAAGATATAATTGTCAAATAATTAAATAATAAAATAAAAAATGCATATATTATACCTGGGATTATATAATATAAAACTTTTCAGGAAGTTGAATCTGAAAACTTCTAAATGCTATTATTTATCCATTTTGATTAGTATTTATTCAGATTTAGTGGTTTAAAAATTCTATATACCGATTGGAAACTCATACTGTTGATTTTTTTGTCAATTATATTTAAAATTATATTAATGGTTATAATTAATGAAATTTATTAACTTCGGCCGTTTAAAATGGTTAAATTTGAATTTATTTATGAAATAATTACAAAAATTAATATTTATTTTTTTTATTTTATGATTAAAGTTTTACGATATATCATATAATATTTATTTATTTATAAACACGACTTAATATCATTTATTTTTTATGAAAAAGTTAATAAAATCAGACGCCTTGCATAAAAAATGTTTTAATATACTGAATTATAGTTTTTAACAAATAAAAAAAAATTAAATAAGTTTGCATGAATATAATAAAAATTGATAATTTTTTTTTATATTTATCCTTTTAAATGGACTGAAATTGCTGTATAAAGCCAAAAATTAGCGTTATTTATTTTTATGATTCGTCACTATTTCTTATTTCAAAAAAATACAATAAATTACTTTTGTTTTATCGCATTCAATTCATTATATCTTAATTTTGTACAAGAAGATGAAAAATCTTATTAAAAAAAGAACCAAAATGTAAAAAGTCACCCATCTTCCACAAATAAGTTTCTGATTTTAAATATGTGAAAAACAAATTGATTATTTTGTAAATAGGTGTGAAATCTATGCGATTGTGATTTTTTTTTTGGTGGATGTTATCCTAATGTGGTTGTGGTAATTTTTTGACTATTTCGAACCTACGCTGAGTTGATCCTTATTTTAATTGATATGTAATATTATCAAACAAAAAATTACTTTTTATCTTAGGGTGCCATTTAAATAGAAGGAAAAAAATGATATAGTTTTAAATTATAATCTATTTGGCCTAATTATTGGATCAATATAATTTATTATTCTTCAAAAAAAATGAAATAAAAAAATGATAATAAAATGATAATCTATTATCAATAGTTTTTACTGACTATAAATGTTAATATATTGAGGTAACCTAATCAGAAATGTAAATAAAGGGTAAAATAAATAAATAATTAAATTAAATATTAGTCCTACACCAAAAATCATACAGGAACCTTAATCCAATAGTTGTATTTATAATGAGAAATTTAGAATTTTCTCGGAATATTGCTATTAATTCTCTGAAAAAAATTCCGTTATAATCGAATAAGATAGACTATTTATCTGATTATAAAAAAAGTGCCAAATTATATGTGCTGATTTTTTCGATAAAATTAGAATAATTTTATTGGGATTTAAACCTCATAGAAATAGTATTTAATGATTGAAAGGTTTCATTGAACATCAATATAAGAATATTATCCAATATAAGTATTTAAAAAATTATACCACAGTCACATAGGGATTAAATCCACCAAAAAATTAATAATCAAAAAAATTTATAATATTATTTTTGAAAAATAGCAAAAAAAATAATGTGTATACTTTTTTGTTCTTTTTTTCTTTTGAAGAATAGAAAATGATATATATAGCTGGTTAAAAGTATTATTACACAAAATTACATGTTTTTACACATAATTAGGTAATTATGCATAAAATATGCGGTTATATACAAATTTTCTTTTTTGGAAAATAGAACCCCTTAAATGCTCTGTATTTATCAACAAAACATAAAAACTCTTTTTATTTGACAGTTTTTTTAATTTAATTATATTTCTGATTCTTTTTGATGCCAGATTACTTCATCAATAAAAGTAATAGACCAACTCGAAATTAAATACTGTTTCTGTTCATTTAAAGTTTTATTCAATAGATTCAATAATTTTTATGCACCAAAAAAACTTCTTTGCACACACGCTATCAATTATAACCACTTTAGATGCTAATGTGATTTTTTTTAGCTACATACAGTTCAATTAACCCTTTAAAATTTTTTAATTAGGAAAGCAGCAAAATTTTATAGCAAATTATCTGCATTCAGAATAAACCAATTTAGTAGCGTTGGAATAATTTATACTATATGAATTATTGGATTAAATGTAATATTCAAATAAAAAGAATTCTTACACTATTGTATGAATATGAAATATTTAATAGATTTTATTGGACAAAAAAGAAAATTTGTGTATAATTGCCTAATTTTGTGTAAAATCACTTAGTTTTGTGTATAAATACTTTTGAACTTTATTTTACATATCATTAAGAATTAAATATTTTTAATGATAAATACATTAAAAATAAAAAAAAGTGAAGACATAATAAGAGATCAAAAAAGAACGATTTTTTAAAACATCTTCCAATGATAAATTATTTTTGATCAAGACTCAAAACTAAGACAGGATTAAATCAGTCGAAATCCTGTTTAAAATTTTATTTAATGTGAAATCTAAATCTTTGGTATATCAACAGTAAATTCAGTAGAGCCTTTACTGATTGTTTAAAGTTCAAAATGTTAAATTAAACTTCTCTCCATTTCAAAACCAAAATAAAAAAATTATAAAAACACATTGTGGGATGTTATTTGGTATTTATTGGTGAAATAAATGACAAAAAATCAAAAAATATAAAGACTTTTAGGGCTATTTGTCAATAATTTGGCTCAAATAACTTGATTAATTCGAAAAAAGACCCAAATAGATGATAAATTTGACAAGTTTTATTTTTTTAAAAATGTTTATTGTGTTTTTTAAATAAAATATGGATTAAAAAAACAGTAATTCTTATTTTTAATAGTATATTAAGTTTATTATAAAAAATAGGCATTTTTCTGAAAAAAGTCCATGTTTTATATCTTAAAAACTATAATATTAGTATTAAGATAATTATAATATTGAAATTTTTTAATTTGGCCAAAAAATAACAATTTTTCAAAGTAGGATTAAAAATTATAAGCCCAAAATTAATCAATTAGATGGTATTATGAAATTTATAAAAATGAAAATACGGATTACTCCCCGAAATTTTCCATTATATAAGAAAAATATTTAATGGAAATTCTATTGATTTTAAAAAAGTATATTATGAAAATTAAATCTGTAAGTTTTAAAAAAAAACACCCTGATTTTTGAAGCGTTCCTCAGAGCTATTAACTAATTTTATTTATTTTATAACTAGTACAAGTATAAAATACAATATTTCATAATAAATTCCATAAATATCTTGTATAAAAAAATATTAATAAAAAAAAATACTAATTCAAAAAAAAACAATTAATATATTTTTATAGACTCTGTTTAAGTTTTTTAAAAATAATACGAGTGGAACCTGGACTAATAGTTGAAATAAAAATTTAAAATTGGGGATAGGTAAGGTTCTGAATAGCATCTTTTTTTAGAGAATCGTGGTTTCTTATTTTAGGTAGATGATAAAGAAAATTTAGATAATAAAACAAACTTATGTGTTTATTAATATTAGTACGAAAGTATTTATGATTTTTTCAATTTTTTTTTATTATTTTTGTTATAAAAAAAAAATCAATAATTTTT
>LSSL01000848.1:0-41024 GCA_001953115.1 Smittium mucronatum | reverse complement strand
TTGTTCATCAGTTAAATGTAATTTACTTATGAAGACAGGAATGACATTCCATCTCAATAGCATAGAAAATAATATTTTTAAAATAAAATAAAATTATTATTACCCGATTTAAATTGCTGCGTATAAATTTACTGTTTAGTCGATTCTGATGTATCAGGTAGATTCATTGACGAAAAAATCGGTAGAAACAGCCACCCAATAAATAAAATCCTAAGCGAAATAATAATTCTAGAAAAAATAGACGTTAGCAAGTCTCTAAAAAAACCAATATATAAATTCTATAAGGACTTGAATATAATTTTCATAAAAAAAGCACAAGGAGACAATAAAAATATACCCTTATCACATCAAAAAATCCACCAATCGTGTTAGGAATACCATGGTTAAGATTAAAAACCCCATAAATAAACTGGACTGATTTTGATATAAGCCTAAGCTCTTAATACTGCAGGTTAAAATTTATTGTCATAAAAAAAGCCATCAAAAAATTTCTGATATTTTTATTATGATTCCAGTTAGAATATTATTGAATCTGAAATAACAAATGGTGAAAACAAATATATAAGTCAAAGCTATAGCTCTTCCATTCAAGAGGAAATTTTTTGATATTATAGATGAAAAAATCGAATATAATAAGAACTTAGAAGAGCTAGAAACAGAAAAAACAGTTCATGTAAACTTTAATGTAGTTGAAATCGAAAAAACACTGATCTTAGGAAAAACTGAAGAGACTGAAAATGAAAATGTTGATTTTTCACCAGAATTATACTCTGAATATTAGAATTTTTCGATAAAATATCAGAAAAAAAGCTCCGAGAACATAGGAGACGCTATTTCCCTATCTAACTTATCCCCAGCTCAACACAGTCTTGGGGACAGATATATTTCATATCTATAGCAGTACTTAACACAATAAAAGAATGTATGGATGAAAATCTAACTAGAGAATTCATAAGACAGTCCAAATATCCAGCAATATCACTGATAATATTAGTCAAAAAGAAGGGTGGTAAACTTAGATTATGCGTGAATTACCGAAAACTAAACTAGATCACAATAAAAAATAGATAACTATTACCAAGAATAGATGAATCAATCTACTGTAAATTTAAAGTGAAATAATTCTCTAAATTGGGCCTCGATAGTTCTTATAACTTGGTAATGATAATAAAAGGGAATGTATGTAAATTTGAGTTTAGATGTAGCTACAGAAATTCCGAGTACCAGTTAATGAATCTCTATCTGAATAATCCACCATCAATATTCCAGCATTTCATAAAAGACGCGTTAAGATAGGTATTGGATAATTATGCTATAGCTTATCTCGATGATAATATAATTCATTCTAAAAATAAAGAAGAAAACACCAATAATTTTATAACAATACTAGAAAGAGTGAGAAAAAATGTTCTATGCTGCAACCTGGAATTTTTTTTTAATTATATCAAATTAAACTTCTTGGGACACATAATAGCCAACCAGTGGGTTATAAATGGCCTTGAAATTTTGAGAAATATTACAAAATGGGAAAATCCGATGATTGCCGAAGATGTACAAAAATTCAATGGGGATTTAAATTTTTACAGTAAATTTTTACCAAACTTATCAAAGGTATCTCTTCTGTCGAAAAACTTGAAAAGAATGATTTTAAATTTTTATGGAAACTAGAATGTTAAAATTCGTTCAAAAAAAATTATAGAATTTCTAACACTCTCTCCCATTCTAAAATTTGCTGATCCTGATAAAGGTTATGTATTATAAAAAGACATATCAAAATACGCCATGGGTACATTAATATGACAGAAAGGTTTAAATGGTGAAGTTCAGCCGTTAGCATACTTATCATTGAAATTTTTCCCTGCGGAAATAAATTAAGACATAAATGAGAAAAATCTATTGTATATACTTCTAGCTCTCAAATAATTGAGGCTCATCCTTTAGTTATCCACCCAAAAGTTAAAAATATTGACGGATCATAAGAATTTTTTTCATTTTGAAAAAGCCAAAAATTTAAAATGAAGACATGTAAGTTGGGCTATAGAGCTCTCCAGTTTTGAATTTACTATTAATTACTACCCATTATCTATGGGAGGGATGCCGGATTTTTTGTCTAAGAATTCAGAGTACAAAAAAAAATTTGACAGGAGAAAAATACTTAAATCGAAACATTTTATAAATGTGATGTCATTTCCAATAATTAAAATTAAAGAGCTGCAAATGAATATCTATGCAGAAAATTAATTTAAAAAATGATTAAAGGGAAGTAAATTCAGTGGAAAAAATGATATATTGTCCTTCAATAATATTTTATATAATACAGAGTCTATAGGAAGCAAAATATTAAAGATATAACATGGCGCTCAGCTAGCAGTAAATTCGGAATAAAGAATACTATACCCTAAGTTTAAAAAAAAACTGCTCGTTCCCAATTTTAAAAGAAAATGACAAAAGCTATGTAAACTTGTGAAAAATTATTTCCAGAAAAAAGCCAAGAATGCATAAAAAAATATGTCATTATCAACCCCCTAAAATTTTCAGACGGACACCGGATTTTATAGTCGAAATTCCGAAATCAAAATTTTACAATAAGATTTGGTGTTGGCGGACAGCTATAAAAAATGGCCAGATTTATAGTGTTAAAAAAACTTCCTAATTCAAAACAAGCAGTGGAGGTACTCATGAAGGTGATAAAAACCAAATTTGGGTTTCCCGACGAAATTTATTCGGGTATCTGTGATTAATTTATTTCAAAATTTTATAAAAGGATTTTAAGTCTGTATAGGAATAGGATAAATATTTCATCCGCATTCCATCTAGAGACAGACGGGAAAACGAAAAAATTTAATCAGATATCGGAAAGATATTTATTCTGTCGCGTGAATTTCAAGAAAGATGATTAGAAAGGCCTATTAAGTATTTCATATTTTGCATAAAAAAAATCTGTACACAATTCCGCTAAAATTTTACCGGTTTATACCCTTATTGGATAAAAAAATGTGATTCAAACACGCCATACTATTCCTCCCTAGTAATCAGCGCAGAAGCCAGAGTATCTGAAATACAAAAAAAAACAAAGACCTTGTTATAAAAAGACAATTAAAATCCAAAAAAAAACGTGCTTATAAAAATAGAAAGGATAATTATTCAATTAAATTGCGTATTTGATGTTTTTAATCTCCAGAATCATAAAAACTAATAGAACTTCCAAAAAACTATACCTCATATACTTAGGATTATTTAGGGTCATAAAGAAAATAAAGCTTTCGATATAAAGCTTACTCCTACCAAAAAAAATGAGGATATAATCAGTATTTCACATTTCTCTTCTGGGGAATTAAAATGAAATAATAAACCCATACCGAGCTGAAAGTATAAAAGTTCTGCATGTGTGGCACAAGAACAAATTCTCGAAATAGATAGTGTTTTAGACTCAAAATTTCAAATGGAAAGCTCCAGTATTTTATACAATATTGGGGAAATTGCCTAACGACAGAATATGGGATCCAAAAAAATACTACTAAAAACAAAGGGACCACTGAAATATTCCATGAAAACAACCCCGAGAAATCCAGCACAACGTAAAGCTCATCTAATGAGATCAAATAAGAAACAAAACTAAAGAAAGTATTTTTACAATAAAAATGATTAAAATCACGCATAAGCATTAAAAGCACTTGATCTATTATATAAATATTTAACAAAGAATTAATGAAAATAGGAAGATTGATAATTGCAGATAAGTGATTTTACAGAATTATCGATAACTAAGAATGAGAAATAGATTCCAGATCAGTTTAAAAACAATTATAGCTTGTATACACCGACAATACCTTATGTGTCAAAAAACCTTGACATTTATTTCGTCAGAGCACACTTCTGTGAATACAATAATGAGCTAAGTAACTCCCGCTAGCTCCTGAAAATTCCAAGCTTTCACAAAATATTACCCCGATGATTCTACCATCGAATCTCGAAATACTTAATTTCTCCCAACAAGATTTTAATCCGTTAAAACCGACATTAAAGGAATACAGATATCCAGTTTAGGATGAAATCAATAGTTATATATATTTTTTTAAGAGAAAATTTGTTTTTATTGGGTATTCTAGTTTTTCTTTGATAGATAGCATGTATATAAATAAAAAATTTGTTTTTATTGGGTATTCTAGTTTTTCTTTGATAGATAGCATTTATATAAATAAAAAATTATATGAAAAGAATAAATTCAACAGGCTCAACCGAAAAGCGCTCGAATAGTTAATTTCGGGTGCCAGGTAAGATACCCAGAATGAACAGATCTTAGATCGCATGAACAGAGAGCGGATGATTGAGAAAGTTAGTAATATGGTCGGTCTATCCAAGAATCTGAAATCCGATTTTTTTTACGCAAACTTATCAATCATGTGAATCAGCAAAAATATCAAAAGTCGCTGTGATAAACGCCGGAATTCGTACTTTCTGAATTTATAAGCATATTTAACGATATAGAATCTGTCAGAAAAACGCCGGAATAAGCGAAAAGTATAAAAACCGAGCCATATAACTACTTAAAAACTCATTATCATTTTTCTATTAATAAATTCTTATTAGCATCTTTAATAAACTAATAATACTTATATATCATAAAAATGAGCATTTATATCTCAATTAAAACTCATATTAACTTGAGCAGTCCCGATTACGTGCTGAAAACGCTTGAGCACAAGGTAAAAAGGGGAATCTTGGATCGATCTCATCCGGCTTATCCGACACCAGCTACACCATGAGAGAAGGTCCGCTGAATTTTTTGAAATTTTTATAGTAATAAATAAAGGTAGTGATGTTTTAATGAGCCAATTAGAACTAAGAAAACATCCTCCATTAAAAGAATCATTATAAATATTTCGCAAGCCTTAATCCACCAAAACCATATATCAACACATATCTTAGTCTTTAAGAAAAAGCTAGGCTTTTCAAAATTTTAATCTCTTGATCTTAGTTCATAATTTATTCGCTTTATTCCATAATTAATCTTGCCTTACTTCTTTTTTAACAAATAATATATCTATAAACTGACCTCGACAGTGTGTATTTAATATTTTTTCTCAATTTTCATCTAGATTTAAACATAATAGCAGACTCAGCGGTAATTATTTATTTTTATTCATACCATACATCTTTAATACTCTTAATCAAGCCCAAAAACTCCATTAAATTTAATTTATTATGTGAATTTTCGAAAAAAATATTAAAAGATATCTATTTAAAGTGTAAAAAAAACCCGGTTTAGTAAACCGGATTGTTCTTTTGAAAGAAGTTCTATGTTTTACCGAAAAAAATTCAAATTCAAAACAAACCTCATTCGTTTTGAAATTTTGCATTCTTTCACCTATAAAAAAAAACTCCTCGATGCTAATTTTTTTTTAAAAATACAATGAAATTAGAACTAAAAAAGAATATCAGCAAAAAGTACAGAATTAGATGGATGAAATAAGTTCTTTAAAACATATTGAAATTCAATTTGGGATTTTCATTATTAGAAATATATGGATAAGTTTGGAACATTCTCTAAGCCTTTAAAGGTACTAATCTCGTTTTATGTTTAGACCGAAAATAATATAAAGATACTAAGCTAAAAAATAAATAGTAATGTTTATATTTGCGTATAGATCACTAAACCAAACTAAAATTAGAGCTTTCGACTGATAATAGGTGTGTTTCAATCTAAAAATAATATTAAACTTTTAACATAATTTTGAACCCCCACAATCGGAGAAAATATTTAAAAAAATAACCCTGAGGAGGGAGGGGGTAAAAATTTGATTCAATTATGGTTAAGACTTTTCCATCTCCAAAATCTCCACCAACCAATCCAAAATCTCTACTCATTCACTAATTATTTCTTAACCAGCACCAAAATATCTTTTTATCGGCATTTCACATCACCAAAAAAATACTTTCCATAACCTTAAAACGAAAAAATTCATATGCTCTATAACTTTTATAATATTTTTTTTCGCAAGTCGAGATTATGTTTAATAAAAGTTGTAAGATTTGATAAAAATTTTATTCGGGCAAATTATTCTATATAATAAAACCCTAAGAATAATTTTCGAGTCGGATTAGTGGGACTAAATAAACAAACCTTAGAGTGAATTTTAAAATATACTTTATTCGCTTAGTTTAAAAAAACACAAGTCTACCAAAAATAACTTGCAGAAGTGTTTGTATATTAATTATAGAGGTAGGAAAAGATATTTACCAAAGTATTGTGGGATTTATAAGAAAAAATTGAAAAGTATATCACTGTTCAAAAAATTTAAAAAATTCTTTAAATTTAGATAGTGGGCGGTGTCGTTTCTTCTTACTAGGATTATTATCGTTCATTTAAAGCAAGTTTGTACTAAAAAAAATAAGCTCAGCATTAAATTAAGTTCAGAATTTTTAATTAAAGAATTTTATTTATTAGAAGCATAATTGGGAATATTTCTGAAATTAAATAAATAAAAGGGTCTATGCTAGTAATAATTACTCTTCCATTTATGGTGATGTGAAATGCTGATAAAGACATTTTGGTGATGAAGAAATACTGGTTTGAAAGCAGAAACTTTGGATTGATTGGTGGAGATTTTGGTGATGGTAATGGTCTAACCATTTGGTTAATATAGTATGTTTTCAATAAATTTAAGCGATTTCAAAATTAATTAGTATATTTTTAACATTTGACCCATCAAAATGGTCAAATAATATATTAGCTGAATACTGCCTAAAATAGAAATATATTTTAAATACATTCATGAATTACTAATATTTCTCCAAATCCATCTATTAATCAGTCCATAATCGTTAATAGCACAGCTACATATTAGTGGTGGCATTGATCAATGATGATAAAAATATTCTACCTGAATACCCAATTAGCGATCTAAGCCCAGGATGGACTTTGTCTATAAATTATTTGAGCACAAATTGTAGACTTCTTTTGGTCTTTTTTTTGTAACACAAAGAGGGCATTTGGTCAGTAGGGGTTTTCAATTCCGGCTCTTATTTGTAATCTGTTTAGTTTTATGCAATCATGTGAAAATATTATTATTGAACAAATGGAGACTCAGTCTATTTTGGATTCTAAAGGGAGTATTGCTCACATATCCAATAAAATAATAGGCTGAAGATTTTTGAAACTGAAATTGAAATTTGTTCTCTATCGAGCTTTTTGTCAGTATTAGTGGCCAAAGAAACCATCTACCAAATAAATGAGCCTATTAAAGATCGCTGTGCAGAATTGGCAAATAAACGCGTTTGGAATTAGGAATTTATGCTGGATATTTTGTCTGAAATATTAGCAGTTAAATGAAAGCAAATTTTTAGCTGTTTGTTTGACAGAGCAAAGATTCCATTTTTTCGTATACAAGGCACCCCCTTATCAATTCATTTGCATCTAAATCTAAATTCAATTACAAGATAAACTCCCCAAAAATTGTCGCTAGTTGCTTGAAATGACCTACACGGCAAAGCGGAAAGCTAAGGTTGAAATCCCTATAGAAAATGAAGCTGATCTGCTTAAGATAACTCCTTTGGGCGCCGGGCAAGAAGTTGGACGTTCATGTGTCGTCATCGAATACAAAAATAAAATAATAATGGTATTTTACCTCAAACTTACTTTCCCATTACTTAAACATAACCTAACTCTATTGGGTTTCTATGCTCTTTTTTTGATTATCTTTACTTTTATATTCCGCTTCAAAAAATCATTTTATTTAACCCCATATCCTATTGATTAATATAGTTGGATTGTGGGTTGCACCCGGCATTTGATGGTTTATCTAGCTTACCTTTCTTCGATGAAATCGATCCTACCACGATTGATTTCCTTCTAGTTACCCAGTATGATTCTTTTGATATCTACTTTTGATGATTATCTAATTTAATATTAATAAATAGCTTTCATGTGGATCATGCCGCAGCAGTTCCCTACTTTCTTGAAAAGGTTATATCTATTTTATCCCTGAGCTTAATTTTAGTTATTTTCAACCTATTTTTTTCCCTACTTTACTTAGACAGATTTTAATGGCAGAACATTTATGACATATCCTACAAAAGCCATTTTTCGCTGGCTACTCTCCGACTACGTGAAAGTCAGGTAAGATGCTTTAGCACAATAATAGCGCTCTATAAATTTTAATTTTTTACGTTTAATCTAGTAATACTGGTCGAATGTCAGATGATGATATTTTATATAACGAAAAAGATATGATGAGAGCTTATAATAAAATTGAAGCCATTGATTTTCATCAACAGATAGAAGTAAATGGAATAAAATTCACTGCCTATAACGCTGGTCACGTTTTGGGTGCTGCAATGTTCGTAATCGAAATTGCTGGAATCAAAATATTGTATACTGGTGACTATTCCCGCGAAGAGGATCGTCATCTTATGGCCGCTGAGAATCCTAAGCAAAAAATCGATGTTATGGTAACTGAATCCACTTATGGCGTGCAGAGCTATGAACCTCGACTCGAAAGAGAAGCTAGGTTTACTAAACTCGTCAAGGATGTTGTAGTGAGAGGTGGTAGATGTTTGATGCCTGTATTTGCTCTAGGTCGTACTCAAGAACTCTTGCTTATTCTTGAAGAGTTTTGGGAAAACCACCCCGAACTTGAATCTATCCCCATTTACTTTGCTTCAGCTCTTGCTAAAAGATGCATGCTAGTATACCAGACCTATATCCATATGATGAACGCTGAGATCCAAAAGAAATTTTTGACTTCCAACCCCTTTATATTCAAGAACATTTCCTACTTAAATAATGTAACTCATTTTGATGATGTAGGCCCATGTGTCATGATTGCTAGTCCCGGTATGCTTCAGGTATTTTAATTTACTCACACGTTACACATTTTTCGATCAGAACTATTCTTTTCATTTTCTTTTATATCCGAAAATGTAATTAATTCTTGTCAATTTGCATCCATTCATAAATTGCTTTTGCCTAAATGATATCATACCACATTTGCATTTAGACTTTCTTACTATATCTACCTCGTAATATTTTATAATTATCACTGTCATTTATTTTGATTTCTTTTCTTTATTATCTGTTCTAGAGTGGGGTTTCAAGAGATTTTTTTGATAAATGGGCGCCAGACAGACGGAATGGGCTGGTTCTTACGGGTTATTCAGTTGAAGGGACTCTTGCTCGAACAATCATGAACAAGCCATTGGAAGTTCAGACCCAGCAAGGCGTTAAAATCCCAAGACGAATGTCTGTAGATTATATATCATTTTCTGCTCATGTCGACTACACTCAAAATAGCTCTTTTATAGAAGAGATCCTTCCCTCACATTTGGTACACACATCAAATACTCAATTAAGTAGCAATTTTTTTAAAATTTAATATTACTCTTTTAGATTTTAGTACACGGAGAACAAAATGCAATGTTTAGGCTAAAATCGGCGTTAAGCAGCAAGTTTTTAGAGAAAGAACAAATTATTAATATCCACACACCCAGAAACACAGAAACTGTTACTATGTATTTTAAAGGGGAAAAAATGGCTCGGTTAATGGGGACAATGGCGATAGAGCAAGTGCCTAAAAATAATTCTTCAGTCGAAGGTGTGATTGTTAATCGTAACTACAAGTATAACTTATATCAATCAAACGATTTGAAAGAATTCGAAGGGATAAATGAAGTCCCAATAAGCCAAAAAGTTAGACTTCCTTATTACAATACCCTGTCATTACTACTGTTTCACCTACAGACTATGTACGGCATCATTGAGCATAGTACCAATTCTTATCAAGATAACATAGTAAAACTTTTAGTTTTCAATTCCGTTGAGCTAACTTTTAATTCGGATAAGTCGTTTATAGAGCTGGATTGGTCAAGCTCCACTCTGAACGACATGGTCGCCGATTCGATAGTGGCGATGCTGCTGAATATAGACTGCTCTCCAGTTTCAGTTAAAAGTAAGTTCTAACTTTTAAATCAGATTGTATTTCTTTTTACTCTCCTCTATTAGCCATATCTAAAAGTATCCTTTCCTCTTCTCTTTTTAATCCGTGAATTTATAGTCACCTCATCATCCTGTAACCATTCACATAACCATGCAAAATCATTCGATGCCGAAAAGGACATTGTACATAACACCGACGATCTTAAATATGAAAAATTGAATCCCATTGGAGAAAATACAGAACTAAAATTTGAGATGGAAGATATTGAAGATTTAGATACTTCAAAACAAGATTCAGAGTTCCCTCTAAACTTCAAGAACGAATTTTTGGACATAAATTGTAGAGTTGATCCTAGTTTGATACCTGAAGAACTTGCAGACTTCTTATGTGAACAATTCGCCATCGTCGAGATGTCTACTGACAAGGAATACCTGCTAATTAAAGAGCAATTTGATAGCGAAGATTATTCGGCAAAAATAGCTCTTTCTAACTTAGTACCATCACTCATTAACTTTTATCGAAATTAACTCTTTAATAACTTTTTTTTTTAAAAAATTTAGAAAATAGAATGCAGCGACAGTTCATTGGAAAAACGTATTACTATCATTTTAGCCAGAATCTGTAGGACTTTGAAGTCTATTTCCTGAACAGCTCTTGGGAATTTTTTTTTAAATAAAATTCTTTATAATAAAGGACTGTATGATCAGGACACCAATTAGTTAGCTTTGATTGTGATTGTTTAAAAATAAACTTAGTGATGAGAATTATCCAAAAAATTGATTTTACAATATACTTTAACCTTGGTTAATAAAATTATATTGACTATTTATATTATTTTCTAAATAAACAAGCAGCTCACTTTTAAAAGATTTTAAGTTTAATTATGAGAAATTATGCGATGATATAGGTTTAATTCAAAGCATGTTGGGGTATATTCCCAGAAGTTTGACCAATGAACATGACTGTTTTAGGTCAATAATAACTTGATCCGCTATTTGGCTGCAGCTATCATAATCTCCAGTACTGTCGATAGCAGCCTCCACAAAAAACATGTAGTGCCAATTTTTAACTTTTGGATCTGGTTTAAAGGAATCGTTAGCAGGTCTAGAATTAATGGCAGTCAAGTTGAGATTGTGTTTGCTAAATACACCGAGAGCCATACACAGAGCGCCTGCGTTGCTGTGATCTACAGTGAACATAACCAACATTTTTTCGGCCCGTTTTACAATAGTTTTATCGTTGTGAATGCCGATAACAAAAAATCTGGTGACATTACCAGGCTCTGAGCTTATGTCTGACTCTAAGATATTTAAGCCGTACATATCAGCGCAGAGAGAGTTAGCAACAGCAGCAGAGTTAGGCTCTTTGGAAGCAATTTGAGCTCCCAAAGCTGTAGAATTTACCTCAACGAGTTCTGCCTTGGGAAGGTTAGCTTTAAGCCAGGCCATAGATTGACCAAATGCCATAGAATGAGAATACACTTTATTAATGTGATTTAGGTCGGAGTTAGATAATAAGGACTGCTTTAAAGGTAAATAAACCTCAGATAGCACTACTATAGAACTGTTAGACGGCAATTTAAAAGAGTCAAGAGTTTGAATAACAGATCCGAAAATGATGTTTTCGATAGGAATTACGCCATAGTTGACATCTCCTTTGGAAACCGTGGAAAATATATCTAGATAAATAATAAAAAAACTTTATGTTCGAAAAACCAAAACTATAAAAAATAAAAACGTTAGAATGATCAAGAAAACTCTTGAAGATTTTTTCCCACTTAAAATTATTTTTATTATCAAAAAAAAAGATGTGTATAGTATTTACCTCCTATAGAATTACAGGGAACATAAGTCATGCTATTTCCAAAACGATTCTTTGCAGCCTGATGGCAAAAAGTTCCTTGAGGCCCCAAGTACCCTACTTTTATAGATTCTTGCAGAGAAATTGAGGCTGACATGATCTCCCTGTATATGGACACAAGAGAATCATTTGTTAAAGGGCCTTCATTTATACCTACAATCTTAATAGTTGGAGATTTTTTGATTAATTAAGGGGGGGGGGTGAAACATTGTACTTTTCAGCTTTTATAAAAACAAAAAAAATTAAATTCATATATCTATCAAAAAGAATTTATACAAAAAGAATAGGGTATACAAAATAAGATATTTTACCCTATTGAAAACTTTTTTTTCCTGCTCAGGAACATAAATACTCGATGGTCTAGGTGAGGAGTCATCAATAGAATTAGTTTCGTTAGATTTCTTAGTTTCACCCACTATTATTAATAAATTGGCTCTTTGATTAAGAAAAGATATAATCTTATGATCTATATCAGAGATCTTGCTTCGAATAGAATCCAAATCCATACTTTCGAGATTGGGATTTCACGGGGATTATAGCAGGGAATGCGGAACTGAACTCAATTTATATGTAACAAGCAAGAATATTTATTGTTGGCTATATTTGCTGTAACTATAAAATGGAATTATCTTTGAATTTTTTTACGCAGAATTGGAATTATTTTTGAACGAGAACCTCTTTCTGTCCAAATTAGTGGGTAGCTTATATTAATTTTCATTATGATGATTAGTTGTGACTATCTGCTCAATAAATAATGTGCCTGAATAAGATCAGACATTTCAGATATCTATCTATGCTTTAACCCTTTCGGGCGATAAGAAAACAGGCGGCACCCAATATTCTGCCAATAAAAACATCGAACTTTGATGTACAACCATTATTGGATCAATTATTACTACCAAATGGAAGATGCTATATTTCACGAATAGGAAATCAGTGTGTTTTTTGGGCCCAGAAATGGAGTTTTTTTTCCTTGCGGGAAATTGTCCTGAAAGGGTTAAATTCTGAATTTAAAATCAGATCTGCAATTAAGCTATTTTTTCTTATTGTACCACGGAATATTCTTAAGTTACTAAAAAGGGAATATAAACAAGAACGAAAATTTAATTTTCGAAATATTTTTGCGCGGGAACTAATACCGTTTAGATATCCAATTTACCAACTGAACTGGGTTGTTTTCTTTTTTTTATCACATAATTTTATTGAAATTGTTTTGTTAATAGCGGAATAATCTCATGAACACATTTAACAAATAGCCAATAACGTGTAATCCGATTGTACTACTAATGAATTCTTATTGAGGTTCTATTAACCTCTTAAGAGCTGTGGATATTAAAATCCTCATGTCTTTTGTATGGTTGGAGCTTATAAATAATTTTCCCCCTCGTGTTTAAAAACAATACACTCTTCTGATTTATTCGAAGAAGGTCTTTGGTTTTGTACGTAATTAAAGTTAATTAAAAATTGATACCTTGAATAATTCATTGTTCCAAAGAAGGAGACTTTCTTAACAAAAGCATTTATCAACTTTTTAAGTATGTATTTTCTATTCTCATATTCAAATTGTCTGGATTATGATCTACTTTAATAGTGGTATAGCATTTAAAAGGAGCTGGTTGTGTCACTGAGTTATTTACCTCAAAGCATTGGGTAGTATCAATTCATATAAATCTATAGTTTTGAATAAAAGCGACGGAAAATCATAAAGGTGTCTGCAGATTTATACATGCTGGGATTTCAATTTTATCAATTAATTCCGCGAAGGAGAGTAAATTTAAAAAAAACCATAAATTAGAAATCACCAAAGGTAGCTATATTAAATTTTGCATCTACATAACATTCCGTAAAACTGTGTATCTTAAAATTTGTCATTAAGTGTGGCAAAAATCCAATAAATACACTTGGGTTTTATTTTAATTATTAATTTACAAAATTTTATATTCAATTACGTTTTTTATACAGTCCAGTAGGTTTTTTAAGCATAATACTGAAAGTCGTGGGTATTCAGATAATTATTAAAATATTTTTTATGGAAATTTTATTTTAATTGTTAATGGTTTTATTCGGGTACATCTATGTTATCGTTTTTTTTTATACAACTTGAGGTTACACTTGTTACTTGATTTTGGGAAAAATATAATCTATTATTATTATTATAGGGTATAGGTGAAAATTTGAAATCAAAGTATATCAATAAAAAATTTATATCTAATACAGAAAAATAATTATTAATTTCACAAATTAAAAATCCAATTGCGATATTTTAAGAGTGCTCCAGTTCACAAAAAGAATATTTGTACGGTATCATATACATTACTCGATCATGGGTTCGAATGTAAACATAATATAAAATTCACAACCCAATTTCATTTTAATAAATTGATGTTAATAGGCCATGATAATAATAAAATGAATCATTTACATTTTAGGAGTTTGATTTTTAATATTTTTAACTTTAAAAAAAAATCTTGATAAACTTTAAATTTAGGTACACATAGATAGATCACTTATAAAATTGTTCTTTTAAAAAAACATATAACCTTATGTACGTCTATGGCTTGTTTACTAACATAAAAAACGGAATTCGTCCATTATTTCTTAGTTTTTAAGGTTCAAAAGAATCAAATAGATGTTTTTCCATTCCTTTTTTCTAAAAAATTAGTCCTTTCACGTATTTTGCGACAAATATGAGGCAGGGTTGTTTTTTAAAAATCAATATTCTAATATAGCCACTAGTTTGTTACACGTATTTTCAAAAGAAAACCGGACTAAAGTACAAACATATTTTAAGGATTTTAAAAAAACGAGCAGGAATAAATTTTGAAAATTAGTTCATTTATTTCAAAAATTTCGGCAAAAAACTGGAGATCATTTTTTTAAAAAAAGAACTTGATAGTAAAATTAAAATTCTATATTTAAAAAAAATCCATGTTTAAGATTTTTTTTTCAATTCATAATGACTTATAATAGTGTATTTTTTCTTTTTCTTTTTTTTTAGGGAATTTTTCAAAGTCGATTGCATAAAAAAAAAGTCTGTCTATGAATTATTTTTTTTGCCAAAAAATGATATTTGTATTCACCGGACTTTAAAGTGGTTCTATTATAAAATATATGAGTGTAAGAAAAATAAAGCTGATATTCAGACATATAAAATTGTTTAAAGAAAAAAACATAATATAAATTTTCCGAAAGTAAATCTTCCACATTCCATTTTGAAAAGTTGAAAAATCGAAATTTTGACCGGTAATAAAAATAATTTTTTAATAACCACCCCCATCATAATTTAGATTTTAATTCAGTTTTTATATTAATTAACAAAAAAGTTCCAAAAAAATCTAAATTTAATTTAATTATAAATGTTAAGATTTTTTTAAATCTAAAAGCACCTTTTTGTTATTTCAAATTATAGAATTTGAAATGTATGGAAAAATATAGTATAATAAACTTGGCGTCTAATAATTTAAATAAAAACATCTTTTTTTCCAAATTTAACTAACAATATTTATTTTTTCTTATTTAATTCACTAATTCGGAGAAACAAGTTTCAATTATATTGGGTACTCTTTATTCTAAATTGTAAAAGTTGTAGTTTTTTAGAAACCAAATCAACAATTTTGTTGCTCAGTGATCCAACTTACACTAATATTAATTTAATATGTATTATGATTTTTCGATCATTATTTCAACACAAAAAACTTTTCATCTTCAATGATTCGTATGAATAGCTGGAATAAATCCTAATTCCGGAGAATTTAAAATGATCTTTATTAATTGACTTTATTTCTGGTTAAAAGAGGTTGAATTTTAAATAAAGATAGATATACAGGATATTAGTATTCGTCCTAAAATCGTTTTACAAGAGCTAAAATTCACAGTTTGGTTGAAGCGCCTATACTCAAAAAAAAATATGGAATTTGAAGGCAAATTTCCAGGAAAAGGGGATAAATCATTTTTTTCAATCAAAAATATCAATTCTAGATATTGAAGAAACACAGCGGGTTTTACCAACTTTTTGGCGTGAGTAAAGTCAGAAATATGTATTATTTGAATAGAACGTTTACTATTTATTCTATTAAACGCATGAATTTAATTATCACGTATATTATATTTGACATTTTTTTATTGGTATAAAGCTTATTCATGGGTAATTTTTGAGCTCATAAGATCTAATACCCTTGATTTGGACCAATGACTGTATTTTAATATCAGAATCAAAGGCACGCGAAGATGCCATATATTGTCTCGATTGGTAGAACTTCAGAGAAAACTGTAATTTTTTTTAAATTAAAATCTTTCTTATAATGCTTTTTTAAAATATTTTTTTAGATGTTACCTTAAAATCCACCAATAACACTCAATGATTAAAAATAATTTGAGATATACTTTTTTATCAAAGATCAAAATAAAGTAATAAATAAAAAAAGTATAGCTAAAAAAAAATAGAAAGGTGGGCTATTATTAGATTATTTTTTTCAAAAAAATTGTTAGTTAATAAAAAAACATTAGTTCTAAATTTTTCGATTTATAAACCCTCATTTTCTATGGGAGAATTTTTTTAAATAAAGACACTAACTTACCAAAATTTAATCAAAAACCGGACCAAAGATCTCCATGGTTTGCATTTATAATTTAATTATCAAAAAAATTTAATTTAAAATCTTTAGGCGCTTTATTCATAAACAAATAAAATTAAAATTATGAATATAAAAACCTCAAAATATTTTTCTACTATTTAAATGCTATAAGTTATATAAGGGTACTTATTTTATCTGAATTTCAATAATTACTAGGTTGCTGATGATCAAAAATATATATTATATATATTTTTGCAGAAAAAATTCGTTTATTTAATTGAAAAATTTAGCAGAAAAATAATTCAAACATCTTAGGTTAAATCATTTAAGATTTTTTTTTGTAGTTTTTCCACAAAATTACCTAGTATATCGGCTGAAAAAAGTCAAAATATTGTAGAAACTTAGATATTTACACACAATTGTTTAAAAAAAAGATAAATAAGATAAGTTCAGCTTAAAACCTTAGAGCTGATTTATAATCTACTATATAATTTCATTTAGGAATTAAATTAATAATTTTTAATTATTGGAAAATTAAAGATTTAAATCAAATAATTTTTAGGTTTAATTAGGGAACAATAGATGATGTTTAGCGCCATGTTTTCCCAAATAATAATTTCATGTAAGAAATACCTCTCATTTAAACTAAATTACACAAGGATTTATAAATAGATCCCATTTTGTGCAAATGTTTAAAAGTTTTTTTTTTTTAAGAATGTTTAATTTGATTTTTTAAAAGCCATTTTCAATATTTTATTAAAAACGAAAAATCATATTTGGTCCAATTTTTCAATAACCGATGATTTTATTAAATTGTAACTATTATTCCAAAAATAATCAACCTATGGAATATCTTTAATATAATTTTATAAACATAAAATTTTTTTTTAATTATTTCTTCTGGCTAAAACCCGATCTAAAATTATTTTAGCACTGAGAGATAAGATTATTTAATTATTTGGAGGTCAGAAATTTGTTTAATTATCCTTTTTTAAAAAATTTTTTATAGTCATAATATTTTTGCCAAGAATAGATATTAATCTGAAACTGCTAATTAATTTTACTTGATAACTATCAAAAAAATAATATTAACAATTAATACAAGAATATTGAACTCAAGTATTATACATTTAAAAATTATTTTTAAATTGACTATGTTTCAGAATAAATGACTTTTTACATATTTTTGGTTTGTAATGAACAGGTTTTAAAATTATTGGGTATTGTTAAGTAAATAAGATCGTGAATATATTATTAAGAAATATATAGCCAAAAACTAAGCTCAGTAAAGGAGAGAGGGAATTATCCAAGAAAAACTAGCTATTTATACCAAATTAGTTATCATAAATATTTCCATAGTTGAGGTATTGGATGATACTCAAATGAAGTAGCCGTTTAAACCAATAGAATAAATGCGTTTCTGTATCCAATAGAACACTTAGCAAATGTAGCTGCTGGTGGTTTCATTTGAAGGATGATGGTTTAGACTGTTCTTTAACCTAATCAGTACTTCAGATTCCTCGCTACTGATTGGAGCAACGTCTTCATCCTCCCTCATTGCTGATTCTTCGTCGTCTCGGCATTAGTATGGCTTTAGCTGATTTATGTGCGCAGTAGTCCTTGTAAGATAGCCGTCTTCGTCAATATGCTCTAATATGTAGCTTACTTGTCCTAGCTTCCGTTTAATTCTGAACGGACAGCGTATGCAGTGCTTAATCCTAAAGTTGAGTTGAGTTCATTTGCTATTTGGCACTTCAACAATAAGTATTCGCCATTCTCGTATGCAGTTTCTCTGTGCCTGTATTTGTTCCTAATTCTCATTGCTGCTTTGGCTACTTCGTTATTATGCTGGATTGTGGCTCGAATGGGCTGAAGTTTTGCTTGCAGTAGTGGTTCATAGCTGAGAATATTCAAGGGAGTTTTAGGATTTTTTGGCTTTAAAGTACTAGCTGGTAGTAGTCGATGTCGCCCATACATTGCTGAAAAAATCAATATTCCAAGTACTTCGTGTTTGGCTATGCGGTATGCTAAGACGTTCATATTCAAGTATTGATCCCAATTGGTCTGATCGTCAGTACAATAGGCTTTTAGCATGGTTTTAAAACGTTTTGATTAATAATTTAGTCATACCGTTCATTTCGGGGTGGTATGGCGAGCTGAACACCTGTTTGATCCCGTATTTTTAGCAAAAAATCTGCATTTTCTGAGAATTGAAGGACGTTCCTTTGTCGCTTAGAATATTTTCTGAGCACCCATATGGCACAATCAGTTGCTTTTCCAGGGCTTTAATAGTTGTTTCAATAAACGCGGATGTAACGGCTAATACATCTACCCACCTCTTCAATAAGCCTTTCATTAAAAGAATGGAGCAGTTGCCGAGTTCAGTAGCTGGAAATGGGCCTGCATGGTCTATTGTAACCATTTCGAACGGCTTGGATGCTATTATGGGTTGTAGATACCCAGGCGTTTGCTGTGTTGAATTATTTGTGAGTTAGCAGATTCTACAGGATTGGATGTACTTAAATACATCTCGAGACATATTGGGCCAGAAAATTTTTGTTTTGATTTTGCCCAGAGCTCGACGATGTCCCAGATGCGACATCATTGGTGTGTCATGGTGTTGATGAATGACAGCTTTCACCAAAGACTTGGGAACGTACAGTCGTAGTATTTCTGGGTCTGAAATGTTGTAGACCAAATATTTACTGATTCAGTAAGATTTCTATTGCTTAGCAGAGAATTTTGGCAACACTACAGTACTTTTTAGTGTTTCGAATATCGGTTTGCACTTTGAGTCGACTTCTGCATTTTCCTGAATTTCGTTGATAAGGGAGGTTATTCAAAGAATTTATAATCCATTTTTGCTTGAAGTAGTATAGATGTTGAAATTAGATTCAACTGACTCGTAGAAATCAGAATCTGAGGCTTCTCCTTCGTTGTCGTAGTCGTCGTTTTCGTCGTCTTAGTTTATCGAAACGTTCGTATCGTTTAAGTTGCATGAAACATTTATTATCGTTTGAACTGCTGATATAGCTTGCAAGCATTTCGAGTTTTCCAGTTTGTCGAATTGTTCTTGTTGGCGGACTTTGGCTTCTCGTAATTGTCAATAGCAACTTATTGTTGTCGAATTTCTCAACTGCAAATTTGCGGCTAAGAGTGTCAATTAACCCATTATCAAACCCTTTTACATGCTTGATTTAAAATCGTAGTCTTGTAGCGCTGAGCTCCATCTGGAAATGAGGCCTCTGAGATTTTCGTTCTTGATGAGCTGATATCAGTGCGCTATGGTCTGTATGTAATTCGGTACAAGTTAAATGAACGTAGTGGTGGAATTTTCTGAACACATACATCAAGGATAATGCCTCTTTGTCGATGGCGCAGTAGTTTCTCTCTGCTGGCAGCAGTTTTCGGCTGGAGTATACTAATGGGAGAACAGAATATTCGGATTGTTTTTGATGTAGTGAAGCACCTATTCCAATGTTTGAATCATCTGTGTACATAATATAATATTTAGACGTGTCTGGGTGAACAAGGTCAGGCGAGAAATAATGGAATCTTGAGATTTTAAAATTCAGTTTCACAGTTTGTGTATTAGTTGAAGGCAGTCTCTTTTCACAGTAGGATGTATATCGTTGCAGCAAGCTCAGCTAAATTTTCAATAAAAGAAAGGCGGGATGAGGTCATCCCAAGAAAACGGCTTATATACGATATAAAAATCGGTTGAGGAAAGTCTTTGACAGCTGAAATATTCGAATAGGCTATTTCTTGACCGTCCCCACTGACTGAAAACCCCAACATGTCAACATTTGGAACAGAGAATATATATTTCTTCGGATTTAATTTGAATCCATTTTCAGCAAGATTTTGAAATATGTTATGAATATTTACCAAGTGATATTACTGTACTTTGGAAAATACAAGAATATATTCAGTAAAAGCGGCACATTAACCATAATATGTGAATTTTCATATTTTTCGATCGATATTTTGCTGAAATTTTGCTGAAGAATCCGAAATTATCTGGGGTATCACCAGGAACTTCTTGTGCCTGTCTGGCATCGAAAAGGCTGAGACTTCGACTGAATCAGAATGCAGAGGTATTTGATTTAAGGCTTTCATGACGTCGAGCTTTGAGTAGACTCGAAGCCAAAACGTTGGTTGAGAGTAATATCCATTCTCGGAAAGGTATACTCGTCACGAATAGTTACTTTGTTGAGCAGTCGGAAGTTGATGACCACACAAGGCGTTCCATCGGCTTTAGTCTCAATCAGCGGGTTGGTATAATATGGAGATGTAGACGGCCGTATATATCCCGCTTGGTACAGTGCTTTCACGTGTTCTCGAAGGACTCTATGTTCTTCGGGATATTATAGTGGCATTCACGCGTGCACTGGCTGGTCGGTTGTGAGTCGTAGTCGGTGAGGAAAGTTATTTTTGATGACCTTCAGAATTGGATCAAACAGGCTTGCGAAATCCCGCAAAATCGCTGAATTGTCAGTTTCTGCTTTGGGAAGACAGTAGACAGCCGAGGCTTTGAGAACTATGGCACCCATTCCGTGACTTTCAGGTCGCTGGGCATCATTTTGAAAATTTCAGTTTTGCTACCCTTTGTGAGTCGAATAGTCATTTCAATTGGGCCATATAAGGTTTTTAATGCGACTATGAAGTTAGCACTGAAAATGATGTCGTATGGCTGAGAATTCATGAGTCGAAAAAAGGTTGATAAAACAGTTTTTAATAGCTTAAATAGACTGTTGCAAGCTTTTCGAGGGTTTTCGAAGTAGAATTGTGTCCCAGTCGTAGTTTTAAAGGTTTAAAAGATGCATTTGACAGAGAAATCGCTTTGCAGCTTCTGTTGTCATTGATATGATTTGCGACCCAGTGTCAATCAGAATGGAAACATAAGCTTTAGTTATTGTCGCAGATAGATTGAAGCAGATATTCTCGTGCAAGTTTAGATTCATCGTCGCCAGAGGCGTAGCATCAGCTTCTTGTCGGGTAGATCGTAGAATGACAGTCGTGAGGAGAATTGTGCAACTGGCGATTCAGAATCGTTGATTATCTTAATTTTGGTATGTAAAGGAAAGAAAAAGAACACGGATTTATCAGGTGGCTTTGGAGTTTATAAATAGTTTTGTAGCATAGAGTTTCTCCCAGCCTCTATGCTTGTTCGTTTCCCGATTATTGTTCATTGATGCTTTCAGTAGGCTAAACGGCGTTAAAACCTCGATTGTTGTTGTTATGACATTGTCACATTGTTCGAAGGTGTTCTTTCAATCAGAAGATAAAGATAATCGAGCTCTTCACATATTAGTCTAACTAGGTCCTATAAATCTTTGTGTTCTCTGGGCTGTGAGGGGACGTGTTGCTTATTATAAATAAAATTCCCTTTGTAAAAAAAACTAAAAATAGAGGGAACGTGTTGAGCTGTCGAAGCCCACCAGGCGAGTGTGGGCGAGTGAAAGAAGGCGAAGAGGGTAGAGAGAATTGAGGTTATCATAGAATTGGGATTGAGATAGTGACATAATCCATGGATTTATTGTTGTTGCTGGCTTGGAAGGAGGCAATTCTGGATGGCTTTGACTTCATTTCCTGGAACTGAAGGCGGAGTCGTGCTCTAAGGAAGATAAGAATTCGTCTCGGGTCTCTGGGAGGTATCTACGAATAACTCAGTCGATTTTCTGATGAATCATTTCAACAGATAGTTTGTTGTCACCCTTGGCTATCAACTGGATGGCTGGTCGAATTAGTTGAATAAAGGTGCTTAATTCTGAGGGGCATTCAGTTTCATTGAGGAAACAATAGTTAAAGCACTTGAAATGGAATTGGTTCTGCCATATTGACGGAGCAGAGCCTCTTTGAGTGCAGGCCAGGCGACAGTGCTGGAATCTGGTTCTTCATCGTACCAACTGCGCGCTTCCCCCTTGAGCGATTAGAAAGCCATCATGCGTTATTTGAAGTCAGTCGGCTGAGGGTGGTTAACAAACAGGTCGTCTAACCAGCTGTCCCAAAGCGGGAATATAACAGTCGATACATTGAATTCAGGGATCTTTGGAATGGAGATAGTGATACCAGTATGTCTATTTGAAGAAGCTCGTATTTTTGTTGATTTTTCGGCCTGTTATCGATAAAAGTCGTCTTCGAGGAGTGCAAGATCCTTTTCGCGGGATCTATTTGCAACTTTTCCTCTTGGTAGTGCATGTAGAGTTTAGACAGTGCCTTAACCTCGGTGTCGAATTGTTCCTTGAGCGCTATAATATCCATGTCCTGTTTCTTGACTTCCTTATTTAGAGAGTCATTCTCGGAAACCAATTGGTTGTACTGGTTCTCGGCAGTCGCAAGTTGTTGCTGCAGTTGGTCGTTTTCAGCTTTGAGGCTAATATAACTGAGTTCAACATCTAAGATTTGGCCTGCTGAAAATTGAACAGGTAAGTCAGAAATATTAAAATAAAATAATAATAAAAAGGCTTAAGATGGTTCTCCATCAATTTTAAGTAAATAAGATCGTGAATATATTTATTAAGAAATATATAGTCAAAAACTAAGCTCAGTAAAAGAGAGAGTGAATTATCTAAGATAAACTAGCTATTTATACCAAATTAGTTATCATAAATATTTCCATGGTTGAGTTATTGGATAATACTTAAATGAAGTTGCCTTATCAACCAATAGAACACTTAGCAAATGGATATGCTTGTGTTTTCATTGGTCTTATGATGGTTTAGGCTGTTCATTGTCCTAATCAGTACGTCCGATTCCTAGCTACTAATCGGCGTAACACTATCTATGAATTAAAGATTAGACATGTAAATCAAATACGTATCTTTATTAATCGAATCTTTTGGCCAAATTTATTCCCTAAATCAAACAGTATTGATTGATTTTTTATATATAATTAAGAATTAATTCCTATTTAAAGATTGACTAATTGATATATTAAATGAGAAAATAAGAAAAAGTAATAAATCTTTAACAAACTGATTATTAATCATTTTACTCTAGAGAGGAGACATTACTACTTATTGGATAAAACCAAACCTAAAATTACAAACCAATAAAATAAAGCGAAATAAAATTAACTAATAAAATTTTGTCCGTATAATCTAATTTACACCTTAATTCTATCCTTATAATCTTTTCTTTCGCAAATAACTCTATAAGCATAAAGTTTTTCAAAAAATTTATTTAAAAATTACATTTCTTCAAAAGAATATGGACCCAGAAGTGGTTAATATATGAAATGAATTGACTGAGAAAGTCAACTTATTGATGCGGGAAAAACGCCCTGAGGAGTAGCCACATGACCTTTTTTTTTCAACTCAGATCCGTTTAACGGACTTGGCTGTTTACTCAGAACTATCTGAAGCTCTTAAGTCAATCTAACTAGATTTTTTTTATGTCACCATTGAACGAAGACGAGAGGAAGATAGCAATATGCTTTTATTAGGACTATTTCATTGAACTAATCTTCACCTCCACTGAAAGATTCAGTCCCGGTCTCAGTAAAGAAAGTAGATTTCGTAATTTATGGGATACAGTCGGTCCCAGTACAGGAGACTCGTCCAATAGACTATTATTTCCACCGCAGAATTTAGGATAACTCTGAAATCAGTACCGCAGATAATCCTGAAATGTATTTTTCCAACACCATGAGAGCTTTTTTCTCAAAAATTACCGCCACAATAACACAAGAGAGATCGGATAATCTCCAAAAGGGAATAGATATTTTTGAAAAGAACGATTAAGCTCGTACCATCGGAATATAAGCTGCTGATGGATCAGAAAGAACTGTATACTCTAATAGCCAAAAAACCAGCGGTAAAAAGGCAAAGAGCTCAGTCCTTTCGTAAGCTCGAGAATAATAGGTTCCAAAAGAACGAGCACAGCAGAAATACTGTTACGACGGCAAAAAAAGAATGATTCAACGACTACCAAACTAACAACCCATTTCACGGCAGCCTACCGCTCAACAAATTTTCAAGAAAGAAGCCTTGGACGAGGGAGGGGTCCAAATAGAGACAACAAACCGTCCCATAAAGGATGGCCGTTAAGCTATGTTCATATAGGCACGGTGAAAACTGAAGGACAGCCGATGGATTTGGTACATAGTGAAGAGGTTATTCAAAATCCCATTCAAGAACCAAAAGCCTCTGACGTCGAAACCATCATCGGAAAAAATAAAAAGTCGGCACGAAGTAGAAAAAATTCCAATGAAAGCGTAAAATTTCATTAAAAATTAGCCAACTCAGATTTCTTTTGTAAAGATGTCGAATTTGACGTTAGCCATAGTGTTTACCGACACAAATACTTGGTGAGTCCTATGGGACCTCCTCCAACGTCTATTTCGCATCGATAAAAACGAAAAATGAGCATGGAAGCCTGTAAATACTATCAGATGAAGTATCTCCCCTCTTGTCAAAGCAAACAATCGAAAAAATCCAACCGAGGGACTCAGGTTTTTACAATCAGCTCTTCACGATACCCAATAATACTGGATTTCCTCGCCTTTCAATCGATTTTTTAAAGTTAAAAGTCCATGTGGAGTTGAAAAAATTCATGATGTGAACTCTGAATTCAATATGCCGTATGATCCGAGGGAAGGAATACCTCACTTCTTTAGACCTACAGAGTGCTTTCATGAATATCCTAATTTACAAAAATTGCAGGAAGCATCTGTGATTTCACTGGAACAGCCGCTACTTTCAGCTCCGGTTTCTTTATTTTTGACTAACCATAAGTCCTTTTGAGCTTCAAAAAGATTCTCTGCTTAGTATTAGAATGGCTCAGATCAAAATTAATGAGAATATCCGCACATCAAGATGACCTTTTATGGTAGAGAACAAGGAAGAGTGTGCGATCGCACATGCAAAGTATACTCCGAGCTCTGTGAGCTTGGAATCAAGACCAAATACGATAATTAATCTATGTAACAGTCCCAATCAATCAATCAATTATATAGGTGTGTTGATAAATACCAGATAATTGACATTGAAAGTCCCCTCGATTAAAATCAGGGGTCTTCGACTATAAGCCAGCAAACTTATGAACGCTGAAAAAACGACATTGAGATGTCTGGCAAGCTTTATTGAAAAAGTCCAGTCAATTTCGGTGGCACTTCTCCCAGGCAGACTAATGCTTCGTTGACTTATGGAGCTCAAGAACCGCTCTATTTCTAAACTGAATTCATGGACGCCGAAAGTTACCCTGACTAAGCCAGTAATCGAAAACCTATTTTTTTGGAAGATCAAGCTGAATTCATGGAACTGTCTCTCGTTCTTAGTAGAAACTCCGTAAATAGAGATATTTACAGGCTCCGGTGACACCACCGGGGAGTTTTAATAGTCAAAAAGACGTAATCGGGATTATGAAAAAAATTGAAGTCAAAGATGTACATTAACTCCAAGGAATAATTGACAGTACTATACGCTATGAAACTAAATATTGTGGTAGGATGAACAGTTTTAGTCTACTCAACATCAAAACAGCACTATCCTATGCAAACTCACGGTAAAAAAAACTGAATATAAACTGTGCTGGCTTCTATCTGTGACCAGATTTCTCAGAACCAGCGATATACATAGGATAAATGACAAAAGGACTAATATAATCCAAGGGGTGCTAAATTTGGTAATTATAGCACCAAAAAATAAGCGAGCAGGTCAAACTATAGACAAGACTTGTCAAATAGCGTCGCAAAAAGATCCAATATTGTTCCCGGTATAGACATACAATGTTTACAATAAAAATATGGCATCTACTCTATTTTACACCCCACGCACTAATAATAGTAAATGTGTCGTTAATAGACTTTTAAGGTTTATAAATGACAGTTTAAAACCGCTTTCCGTAGACAGTATATCTAGAAGCATTAGATCTATATCTGATCCAATACGTCGCGATCCCGATAAACCTATACCTAAGGGTAAAGCTGTCGGTGCTACATTAGCTGCCAACTAAGAGGTAATCATGGATGAGATAGTCTCGCACGCATTCTAGTCAAAATATTCCATCTTAGATGCCTATTATCAACTCAAAAGAAATTCTCCGAATAACTTGACTAAGTCTATATTAAATTTGGGTTAACTTAATATGTCTACTCCCTGAAGTATAATGTTAAATTTAATTGAGCTCTAAAGAGCATAAGTAATTCATATTATATGATGAGAGGAGATATATTAATTCCAGCCCACCCATTACCATGACTTCTGCTGAAAGATGATAAGAATAACACTAAGGTGTAGTTTACATTCTATAGATAAAATTTTAATATCCATTTTATTTCATTGGTTTGTAATTTTTGATTTAGTTTTATCCAATAGGATGATAAAATTTATTATTTCTCCTCTCATCGTATAGTATGAATTAATTTTAGGGATAACAGTTCTATTTTTTCTTATTTAAAAAAGCACATTAAGCAGCAACATTTTATAAAAACGTTTTAAACGGCGCTAATTTTCATTGTTTATCATATTTAAAATAGACTAAACTTAAATATTCTATGGGGGGGGGGTTAACCTTTTTTTTTAAAAAAAAGAGAGGTCCATGTGATATATGTTTTAATTTAATCATAACTAAATGTAGATAAGATTATGTAATTTCAATATATATATGAAAATATGTTATTTTGTGAAAACCCAATAAAATATTACATCACACGAAAAGGGGTAAATTTTATGCATAATTAATTTTTTTATAAAATTAATAATATGTTTGCATAACATAGGTTATAAAACCACTAAATTGCTTATCAATGACGCGAAAAATGATGAGCTTGTAGAATGACATAAAATTGAGCTCGTTACTTTATCAGTTCTTGATCATTGGATTATAAATACACTTGTTCTTAAACTTAAACTTGAATTTGAACTTAGTCATGAACATTTTCTTGCATTAGTCCTTGATCTTGTGCCAATTATTTGTCATTGTTTTTTTAATTAAATTTATATTGAAATTTTTACAGAGCTAGCTCTTTTTAATTGAGTTGATAATTCATTAGGTTATTAAACTGCTCTTGATTTAGTTATATAATAAAAATATTCTTCAACATTTGTAATCGAGTTATTTTTTCCATAAGCTTATATTAATAGTGAAGCTACAATTATAATTTTTTTTCTTTTTGTAATGAACTTTTATTTTCTTTTGAATTTTAGTTTGTAATACTGTGAACTTGAATCAGCTCTTAGAAGTAATAACTAGTCTTGCTTGAATATTAGTAACTTGTATTAACTTATAATTTTTTTAAACTACGTTTACATGATTTTTTAATTCTATAAATAAATTCTTCTCTTTTTTTTAATAAATAAAATCTTGCGAGTGTACCTCTTTAATTTCATAATTTTTTATTATATCCATTAAAAAACTAATAGTAAATTTTTTTGCAAAAAATAATTTTATTCAAGCGCCAAACTGCTGTTATAGGCTAATATTTTACGCCTTCTCCATTTTCTTTTAAAGTTAAAAAATCGAATGTCAATCAATTCCAGTTTTCCAAGCCTCTTTGGAAGTTAATAAACGTGTGAGCATTTATAGTTTCAAAAAAGTTTCTGCAAGAACATATTATATCATTGTAGCTCAACACGTATTGTTTACTACTAACTACGATAAATTATTCATCAATAGCTTCATTTGGTTAAAACTAGAAAAGTTATGCTTCATAGTATTTCCAAAAAAAAAATCGTTTAGAAGATCAGCATTATCGAATAAAAAATAATTCCATGCGATTGAAAGTGAATTAAAATCTTGGAGAATTATAATTTGACCATTGTATTTGATCGAATCCATATGAGTTGTTTTATTGGCATAATTTTTTTACCAAAATCCTCCATCATTTCCAGGATCAATTTTTTCAGTCTATTTAATTATTTTTCATCTAAATCAAATGACTCGATTTCATTGTAATGTTAAAACTTAATAAAGCATTATCTTTTCTCGGAGAAAATTGTAAGTATCCTTCAAACCAATATCTGTTAGATTTTTTTTCTTAAAAAAAAAAAAATAATCGTAGTAACTTTAAGTTCGATAAATTCTGACCATTTCATGAGAAAAAGTTCCCAATATCTATTAAAGAAAAATTAATAAAAAGATGGCTGTATATAACTCAAATCCTTTCTGATTTCTTTTGAAAAAAATTATTTCATAATCATAATATTTTCGACATGTTCAAATTGTTTTCGCCTAGCAGTTTAATCTTAATAAAATGGGACTGAAATTTTTTTAATAGCGATGTAAAAATATGAGCAGATTCGGCAATCAGTGTTTCAATTTGAAAAAAAGAACTCATTTTATTAATTCTTAGTCTAATATTTTAAAATCTTCAAAACTCGGCTCACTTTCATCAGGAAGGACTCCGAAAATAGCAGGAATAAATTTTTTTCTTGATTCAGTGGCACCTAAAAAAATTTATGTTACTATAAGCCCAATAACTTGTATGAAATGTCAATGTGCATATTATTGAGTGTGCTCAGATAATTTACTAGTCTTCTTGTTTTAATCAATATTCTTATTTTGCTGTTTTTAACCTCGAAATCGATTATATACGCACAATCCTCAAAGATAAAATTGCAGCTATCTTCGCATAGCTTTTTTAGATCAGAGACAGTTACATTTATGCTGTTCCAAATATATTTTTTGTAGTGCCTAATATGAGAATAAATGTTTTTGTTAGAGACTTTTATCCCTCTTGTGTCAATTTTTTAATTTAACAGGGCTTTTAGTCTTTATTAGATATATTTCCATCAAAAATTCAATATTCGCCGTCTTATCTCTACAGCTTAAAAAATATCAGTTATGATCCAAATATTTATATATCCTATGTTCATCAGAATTATAAAGGGATTCAAACTTCATTCTGGCGCAAAATATCATTTTGGGATTATTTTGAAAGTAATATTGAATTACTTTATTTCTCCTTCAGAACTTTTGTGTTTTTTTTGCCCCTGTCTTTATAAGATATGTTTCTTTAGAAAATAGCCAACCGTTGGTACACACCAATCCAAAAAAAATTCTTATTGATATTTTTTCATAACTTATATCCTTGAAAATAATTTTAAATCAGTATTTTTAAATCTATCCCCATCTCGATATTCATCATTTCAATCTATAAGCTACTTCAAATAATTTAAATATCTAATATAAAACTACTAATAATGTTGATATACAATTCAAGCAATCAGTAATCTATTGGTTAACACGATTATCAGAGCGATAAGTTTTATTTTTTAAAAAAAATGTTTTCTACGTTTATTATAACCTCATCGTTGGATGTCATTATTTTTGGAAAATATTTAATAAGCTAAAACCACATATATCCGCATTTTCCCTAATTTAAACGCAATTTCTATAATTTTATTATATATTTGATATGTTTCAACGTGTGATTTATTTTTACCTATAAAAAAATAACGGCTTAAATATATATTTTTTAATTGACGCATCTAAATCCGCATTATTCTAAGCCCGCACTAAGAGATTAAATCGAAAGATCAGGAATAAGCCAACTCCTACTGCAGCAATTCATTTAAACTAAAGTTTTAACGTTGAAATTGAATTTTTTAATAAAACTTCATAAAAAGGTGATTTAAATAGACACTTAAGTTTAGTAATAGAAGCAAAATTTATTCTTTGGGTGTGATAAGAGTTTAAAAAAAATTTATACTATAATCTTATAAAACCAAAAAGCATCAAAACAAATAAAGCCTTATTGATTATTATGTAGTCATTTTAGGTAATTCATAATAAAAATACAAGAGATTTTAAATAACTCACAAGCGACTCATCTAAGTATCTAAAATTAAAAATATTTTTCAATTGGATGGTCTTAAATTTCGAATTTAAATGATGAATCACCAAAATATGATATCATTTGGAAATTAAATCATAATTTTGATACTTATATAAAAGATGGTTATTTTTTATAAATTAAAGATGTTCTTTATCTTTTAAATCATTATTCTACTAAAAAAATCTAGTCTCTTCAAATAAATAAACATTTAATTATTTCTAAACAACGATTAAGAAAACATATCGAAACATAGAATAAAAATCAAATTGACTCGTTGAAAATGAATGGAACTAAGATATAAATACTATTACATTGTAATTTGATACACAAATTTTATAAGGTAAATAAATATTTATTTGATTTTAAACTTGTTCAAAACGGGAATAAAAACTTCTAAATGAAGAATTTTGCATTTAAATTATACTTGCTATCATTAATATTATACTAATAAAGGTATAAGTTTCTAAAAAATAAGTAATACTAATTTTTGTGTATTTATGAAGCCAAGAGTCGTTAAGTGAAATTATGTATACTATTTAAGAATTAAGATCATTAATCTACTTTTTTATTTGCATAGAATAGCTAGCATTGAATATATAAATTAAATCAAATGCGAATTTTTCAAAAATTTATTATTTATCATTAGTGGAAAGTGAAGAAAATTGAGATACTGTGTTGAAGTATTGATGGGTTATAGTATTGATATATTGATTTGTTAATATTCTGATGGGCTGATGGGTTAAATGTTGATGGGTTTATGGGTTTGATTTTAAGAGCGTTAGTTTTAAGTTTTTAGGGACTATGTCTGTTGATTTTAATGATACTTGTTGTCATATAGTCTATTTCCTTGTCTTGTTTTTTGTTTTTTTCTAAATTTTGTTTATCATTTTTTATAATAATAATATGTAAGGATATTTTCGTCTTATATATATTTTTTAAATTTCTTAATTTCTTAATTCTATTTTATTTTTTTTTAATAAATATTAAGATTGTTATATAATTTTCAATGTATAATTATTTTTTTTGTAAATTTTTATGTGTACATTACCAAAATTATATTTAATAATAATTACTAATTTTAAAACTAATTTATTGTATAAATAATAAAAAAATACAAATTCTGTTGAGTAATTATTGATATTTATTGATCTTAAAACTATTCAAGTCCTAAACTGTGTTTTTTCTAAATTTGTTAGGTCTTGCTACTGACTTTCTCTGATGTATCAATGTAATCGATATTAGCATTTGAATTTTGTTTTCTTTAAGATACCAACATACATATGCACACTTTTTTCTTTTCAGAAAATCGTAGCAGCTGCAAAAAAAATCTGTTCGATGCGATACAGTATCATTAACAAATAAAAAAATATTTTCAGAGAATGTTCTTGATACTGTTAAATGTTTCAAAATTTAACCCATCGAATCTTTTTTTAAGAATAGTTAAATTATCCGATTCAATCTCTTTTGTATTTATTACAAAAAAAAATTTATTCTCATTAGTTGAAACATATTTTAAATAAATTTTTCTTGAAATCGATGATGGAATGTTGTTATAACACTTTTTTTTGGGTAAAGAAATAGAAAAAATATCAAGATCATTGATTATTCTAATTGAAGTATCCAAAAAATTGAGCACGCTTGATGATTTTCAAGATTGATATTTGTCCCTTATTGTGTTTTTAAATCTAACAAGGCCATTTTAGTGGAAGGGCCAAATATATTATAAAGCTCATAACAATTTGAATTTTATTTGAAATAAAATCTTCGATTTGCATATCATTTCACTGAAAATATCTAAGTGCCTCTATTTAACTAAAAATAAATCCATGGCCTTATTGAATATTTCTTGGGTTGGTAAAAGCTGCATCCCCCATAAATCATTCTAAAAAAATCTTTTAAACTGTTTCCACTATTTTTTTAGCAGAGTCTGATACTAAGATTTTTATTATCCAAAATAAATCATATCTTTCTAATTGAATTTTTAAAGTTTGAAGTGTCCATAAATATGAGTCCCTATCATCTCTACTGACAATTGAGATTGATATGGATATGGGTTTTTGGTTTATGTCTGTAACTCCTGTAATGATAAAAGGATAATCTCCATATATAATTTTGAATGTAGAGTCTGTATGTAGAGTATAGTACTTTGATAAAAAAATTTATTCGATTTTTTGAAGTTATTAATGCTCTTATATTTTCTATATCGCTAGGATAGTCAGCAATATAGAGATATTCAGAATCCCACCCTATACAGTATTTTTTGTAGTTTTCTTCGAAAATGTCAGATGAAACTAAGCTCGCAGTAACCGACTTACGTTTATTGTTATTCACTATGTTGTATATTTTGGTTATTTCTAGCATTATTCCATCACTTTTAAGTTTTCTTTTAATCATACTAGATTTTACCCCAAGAATATAAAGATCCAAAATATCTTTTTTGTAAACAGGATTAGAGTCTCTATGACAGTCGTGGTGATGTTTATTTACTATGTATTTTGTAATTCTACCGTCATCAAACCTATCAACGCTCCCTTCAAAAACGCACATAATAAATTTAGAGTTGTAGCAGCGGTAAACAGTTGAATATTATTTTTTTGATTTCTTGGAATATTCAACCCTCAAATTTTTTTTTTGATTTTTATATACTTATTTTCGACCAAATCCCACTCAATCATTTTAAAATCACTAATAAAAATAATTTTCTGGTTAAATAAAAAGGTGTTATATGGAATATAACCTTGAAATTTTGTAAACTGTTACTAATTAATTATAACATCAGTATCAATAAATTCAACTTTTTATCGTTACATATCTTTATAATAAAAATATAATTTGCAGTTTATGTTTTTATAAATTTAATAATTGATTACACTTGTATTTTCTTTTTCGGATTTTTCTTTTTGGACCTTACCTAAATCTTTCTTTGATTTTAGCAGAGTATAATCAATTCCGCATTTATTGGATGAAATTCGCGTAGGTATTTACTTAAGTTCATTTGGTTGGATAAAATTGTATTTGTTTTTAAAAATGCTCATTTAAATGAAATACTTGCCTACATATTTACATCATGTGCATTTAAACTTTAAATTTAGGTAATCCCAATATATACGTATAAAGAATATAATTTGTACCAAGGCTGATTGGAAAAAAGCGATATTATTTATATACTAAAATAAACATGGGTGAAGAATAAATAAATAATAAAATTAAGACCCGACTCTTTGTATCAGCATACGCTGATTTTTGTATTGTAAAGTGTCTTGTCGAACAAGAGAAAATATAGTGTGGTCCACAGCATGTTGAGAGTAGCCCTAAAGTAAAAAATAGAGTTAATAGCATAATGTAAAAGCATTATAGAAATGATTGGCATCAATAAAATAATATACCTGGCGTATAAAATCTGACTTGAGAACCCTAACTGGCAGTTGAGAGCCAACAGGAAGTCTGCGCCTAATCTCAGTTTCAATCTTTCTCATCTCATTAACAAGCTCAGTTCGGGTGATACCATCGACTATTAATAGGTATTGAAACAAAAAGAAATTACACATGAAATTGAATATTAATTTACAATGCTAGACTAGAAATGGTTTAGATGTCTAAAAATCAAACCTGTTGTCGATTGAGCTGCATCAACTGTGGAAACTCTAAAAATTCTAATAGCCTCCTCAACGTGTTCAACAGTACATACGGGTGCAAGACTTATTTTTGCCAAGGACTCAGATAATCTAACAACAGCCTCAAGTTGTCTAAAATCGAGTTAGATTTTTTGGTTAATAATGAAGCCAAAACAAAGTTAATATACTTAAAATTGTGAAAATATAGTAGATGGGTACTATATCTTTAAATAAAAATATCAAAATGGAGGTTAAATGAGCTAGAGTTCGTAAGTAAACCTAATTATTTTTGAAAAAAAAAAAGAAAAAAAATACCTGACAGTTATGGGTATAGTAGATCTTTCAGAAGAATCCCGCTCAATTCTGCTTATTTGACTTCTCATAGTGACGAAAAAACTACCTAATCTTTCCGCCGCCTGTGGGGTTAGCCTTGGAGCACATTTCCTATATTTAGAGTGAGATTAGATTAAATTACTAAAAGTAAAATTTGAAAGGATTTACGATCTGCAATATGTTAGATATCTGGCCATTTGGTTAAGACTGAGTTCACCCTCAGCGGTTTCCTGCACAGCTCCACTTGCATGTATTTGCAGGACGTGTTTTGCTATAGTCTAGACATATATGTATGTTCAAGTATAATAAATGCACAAGAAAAATAATTAAAGGGCTACCCTATCTCTAGCTTCGTTATGCTCATCCTTCACAATGAAAATGCAGTCAAATCTGGACAATATAGTTGTTTGAAAGTCGATATTCTAGAAGTAAATGAAATCAAATCAGTATAAAAAGAAAACAGATAGAATAATTATTTATTACATCTCCAGGGGCTTTAGAATCATCATATCTCCCAAAAACAGGATTTGCAGCGGCTAGTACAGAGGAACGAGCGTTAAGAACTGTTGTTATACCAGCCTTAGCTATAGAAATAGTTTGCTGCTCCATAGCCTCGTGAATAGCTACTCTATCTTCGTCTCTCATTTTGTCAAACTCATCGATGCAAACAACACCACCATCTGCTAATACCATAGCTCCACCCTCAAGATAAAGTTCTCTCTAATTTTTTAAGAGAAAAATAGTGAGAAATGGCAAAATTGAAAATTTGGTAAATTTTATTGGTGAATTTACTGTTGTGGGATCTTTAATAACGGATGCAGTAAGACCAGCAGCACTACTACCTTTCCCAGAAGTATAGATTGAAATGGGAGCAACCTTATAATTATACACACAATGTAGTTATAAAATCAAGTAGAGAATTCGAAAAAAATAGAGTGGAAAAAACAAAAAATTGGTGTTTCTAACCTTTTCAACGAATTTCAGAAGCTGACTTTTAGCAGTACCGGGATCACCCAACAACAAAACGTTAATATCCCCACGAATTCTCATACCATCTGGTAAAACCTTCTTAGACCCTCCAAACAAAAGGCAAGTGATCGCTTTTTTAATATCTAAAAATTAAGTAAGTTATAACTTGTAAAAAAATATGCTGGATTAAGATAGTAACTCTTCATATAAACCATTGAAAATACGTATATACTAAAAAAAAAAAGTAAAGGTTAATATTACCTGAATTTCCAAATATCGAAGGAGCAATGCTGTCAGAAAAAACCTGGTATATGTTAGGAATTCTGCTTATTGAAAGCATCTCATTCTCTTCCTCAGGAGAAAAAGTTTTGGAGGCACTGCTATTTCCACTTTTAAGAACCTCCATACCAACGATTCTTAGGTAAGGGTTTCTAATAGCAACTGCACCAGTTGAGCCCTAAGAAACAAGTGATTTTTTTAATATGAGGTAAAAAATGTTAGAAATTCAAATTAAATAATGAAAATAAGGCTATGTTGGTGAAATATTACGCTAGTTTTGTTTTGATAGACAGAGAATATTCCTGTAACTTTGACTCTAGCTCCGGGAAATACTTGATTTACAAGATTTCTATAAATTATAATAAATATATATATATATGAATAGACACAGAAAACCCTCATGAATTAAAATCAAACCTGTCACAGCTCATGACCAAATGTCTTGGAAGTTCACCAACAGGAATAAAATCAGGAGATTCTTGCAGTTTTAATGTTTGTTGATCAACAAAGATACATTTGTCGGGAATGATTTCATACGAATCCAAAGGACATCGCTCAGAATCTTGGGTAAGGGGTCTATTTAAATAAATATATAGTTAAAGTATATTTAATTAACAGCAGGGACAGTATTAATGCTGAAATAATAGAAAACTCCATACTTATCACAGACACGGGGGATATTAACACCAGAATATCCTCCAGCAACTGGAACAATCTTAACATGCTTACAATTTCTACATTGTAGATAAACAAAAGTAGACTTTGATGACAAGGTAGAAGCTCCAATGATTAGACCAGAGACACAGACCAGTTTAGAAACATGACCAGACTAAGAAAAAGAAAGTTATGGAGATTAGAAAATAAACGGATATAATAGAGGATCCGAAAAGAAAATTTTGGGATAGTTAAAGTTACTAAACATATACTTTATCTTCATAAAAAAGAGAAGATAGGCAGATAATTCAAGGCATTTAATAAACTGAGTAGATGTATTACATTTAATTCACGGAGGCTCAGAATATTATCTTTAGATAATAATTCAATCTGTATTTTGGGTATACTATCCTGTTCTTGCTGTGATCCAATAGACATATTTTTAGCGGAGATGTAAGCAGCCTCCTCGAACATTGAAAGAATCTCAGTAGGATTGTTTATTATTTTTTGAGAAATAACGGCATCATAATTGGTGACGTCTTGCAAATCCACCTTTAAATAGGCTCTTCCGACGGATAAGTTTGATCTGAGCTGTTCCCTATAGACGGGTATTATAGAAAGATAAAAAATGGTTAAATGATTTTGCAATGAAAAAAAAGGGGTCTAACCTGTATAGGAACAGGTTTCCATCTCTGAAATTTTGTATAAAATCATAAAGTTCTTGAACAATATTAGCGTTAGTTTTGGATTCGGAATCACCAGGAAAAACGGATCTGACGTAAACCTGACCACTATCCCAACCTTGAGTTTCCATTTTATGCAACTTGTATGATATTGGAGGGGGTAATAAAAAAGACAGAAAAATGTAACAAACAAATAAAAGATATCCAAGAATGAGATGAATGTTTACTGTCTTGAGGAAATAAATCTCAAATAAATGAATGATTAGGAAGGAGCAGAAAAATTACAAAAAGAAAACAGAATTTTACATATATCAAAGACAATTGGTAGTCAATGTTTACACTATGATAAACACCAATTAAAAAGTGGAGCCGCTAAGCATGATTTAATTGACCTCTAGGAGTGTGGCCAATAGAAAAACAAATGCAGGACGAAGTAAGTACCAGTCTAAACAGAAAGAGCGAGTGGCAGATTAGGAAGGCCTGCTGTCCTCGGGGGCCTCAGGGGCGGTGGGAGCGCTATGGGGCGGAAGGTTAACTATCGGAGCAACAGTGGAATGGGGTGTTAAAGTGGATATGGAAGTGGGAGCGGGTACTGACACTGGAACGTTTGTGGGAGTAGATATATGTGTGGGAGAAGATGCGGTTTGGGGAGGATCCAGGGGTTTATGGAGATCAGCCTTGCAAGTAGGACAAGAGGGCTTGTTCTTGGTGAGCCAGTTGTCCAGACAATTTTTGTGGAACAAATGATGGCATGGAATAGCACGGACAAAATCTATAAGTCTGATGTTAGAAAGACAGACCTGGCACTCACGACAAACTTGATCATCTTTAGAATAGGTGGAATAAAGGGTTTAAGATATGTAATCAAATAAGCAAGAATGTATATAAAGAAGTAAAGAAAAGTTACCTCCATCTTTATAATCTTGAGGAAATTCAGAATCTTCACGTCCACTAACCACTTCATCAGGTGAAGAAATTGAATCGACAGTAGGGGACGAAGAGTTTTTAGGGACATCATTCAGAGGGGGTCTGACACCATTAACCAAAGGCTTTAGTTCGCCCAAACTGATTAGTTGGTGCTCGAGGGTATAGGTAGGATAAAATTCGAGTTCTTCAGGAGTTAAGTATGGGAGCTGGTGGGGCTCCTCGGGGTAAGTGGGAAGTTCTTGAATATATGGAGTATAGGAAGGAGGATCATGAAGGTTTTGTGTGCTATCAGTTAAATTTTGAGGTTGTTGGGAGGTTGATATGTTGGAGTGGAGTATTATCGGTGGCTGTGTGTGAATGTTGGATTCGCTGTACTCCAATGATGAAGCTTGTAAACGATTGGCGTAGTTTCTTTTTTTTACGGCCCTATCTATTTAAGTTTAATTTGAGAAAAAAATTTTGAAACAGAAAAGAAAGAATTGTTGAAAATTATGCTTACATATCATGAAGATCACGAATAGAATCACTAAAATAATTATAAGGTAAAAATAGTCATATTTGGATTTGGGCATGGCTATTATAACAGAAACAGATAGGAAAGGTATATAGTATATTGCTTTGAAAGTGTTTAAAGTAGATTAAAGATCGATAAATATGGTATGGCTAAATCAGAAAGTAAGCTCAAAGGGTTTTAAACAATAATATCAATAGATACGCCAAAGAGCATCGGTCAAGGAGAAAAGAGAATAAATAATGAAATAAGGGGTTTTTTTGGGTAGGGAGTTGATGCATCGAGGAATTTAAGGGACCTTAGAGTTTTGAGGTATATCAGCAAAATGAGAAAGCTAGAGTAAATTAGAGCTTTTTGCCAAAATAGTATTGAGGGTACTATGGATGAAATAACTAGAACATAGTTTGAAGTCAGCATCTGGAAATATCTTTGCTGTTTCTGCATCTTTTTCTGCATCCTAGTTCAATTTCCTTCTCGAAAGAATATCCCATAGGTTAGTCCAATGAGAAATCATCCAATAATCTTAGCCATAGTTTCATTTTAGTAATTTATGCCTAATACATTATGTACGGTAACCAATGTAACTTTAATTAATAATTGTCGTTGATTGTTCTGTTCCATATGTTATCAGAAATTATGTCTTTGACCCTGAAAGCTCTTGGGGCAGAGGCGTTCCAGAGAAATATGCACGTGCTTTGTGTGGGTAAATTGAAACTCCTGGTCAGATTAAGCTCTCACTTTTATTGAATAAATTAAGGTTCTTCCGAAATCCAACCTACCAATCCAAAGCCTTGTCGTGTCTATTCAATATTAAATCAGCCAACTCTAAATCTATCCATGGGGAGCTATTTTCATAACCAGACTTTTTTAATGCAAATCATTGGCTATAAAAAAATTTGATCATCAATACACCAATAAAAATACAAAATACAAATCTATTAAACTGTATACGCATTGGAAAAAAGACTTATTTTGTAGCTCTAATTACAGACTAGCCAATAGTTTTATGCATTATAAAATGTATTTTATCAAATTAGGAAAATATTTACGTGCCCAATCTCAGAGAATCTCCCACATTCCTCTCTAAACCAAATCAACCAATCCAAATTCCTGGTTTGTGAGTTCAAATCCAATCGCTTTGCAGAAAAACTGATTTTATAAGCAGTTGGATAGCCAAAACATCATTTATTTTCACCACCTCTAAAGATATTTTATTTATTGGCTCAGCTAACAAAAACCTATGCAAATGGGCCCATTTCAGGAAACTGGCTAAAATTTCTTAAAAATGATGCAGAGGTGCAGATATATCTGAATCATTTAGGGGTATTGGGGGATCTGGAATCAACCGATTTTTTTTGTATCACGGAATTTTATTGGAATCAAACGATTTTTTTGTATCACGGAGTTTTATTGGAATCAAACGATATACTCACAGATTCTTCAAGGAATAACCAAGAACAGGCTGTGCTCAACTATTTTCTTAATCTGCTGTTGGATCGATGTTTCAAACACTACATCTAATTTTCTAATTTCGCTTAGTTTCATTTTAAGATAGACCATTTAGTTTCATTTAGAAATCATGTTCTGTACTATATTCCTATTAAAGATTATTCAATAATAATCGATAATTTCTAAAGGCCTAACTCAACGAGAGTTCCGGTCTCAAGGGGTTAAAGCATCATTTTTTTGGTCCAATGAAAACAGATATTAATAGTATGCAGACTAAATTCATTTAAAATAATGTTCTCTGGTGAATAATGTACAACAAGTGACAAATGGATAACCGAATAACCCTGTAAAATATATTTATCGGTTTTAATAAATAGATTTTACCAGTATTATTTGCCAATGGAAAATTTTTATTCGACGCATCCCACTAATGAGATTTTATTGAATATATGATTCAAAGCTTGATAATAATTTTACGTCTACACCTTTTCACTACCAAATTCGGAAAAAGTGAAAATCATTCGGAAAAAGTATGTTCTAGTTGGGTTTAGTGAAAATCAATTCAAAAAAAGTACATTCAATTACAAAAAAAATAAATTTCAATTGGGCACAGTGCATTTAGATTAAAAAAAAGTGAAAATCAATTGGGAAAAAGTTCAATCAATTCCAGAATAATTAACTTCAAGTTGAAAAAAAGCAAGTCCTAATTCGGAAATTATGTGTATATTCAAGACATCATGCCCTGTATTATAAATTTGTTTCAACTTAGAACATGAGTATAATATATTAGTTAGCTAATTATATCTCACATAGGAGATATATTAAGTGTAACCATCTTTATTGGATAAAATAACCGAAAATACAAATTAAAATTTTTTAAGAATTCTAAAAATAGAATTGTATAAAATAAAAACTAAATTTTTTTTTTCTTTTTCTTATATATACTGTAAAGTACATATTATGTTATCCTTATCATCTTTTCTTTCGCATAGGTACACTACCAGCTTAATAAGATTTAGATACTCTTATAATATAAATTTTAAAGTTTAAAATCTTAAAAGAATATTAATTAATTCGTTATGGATCAACAATACATCCAGATTATCCAAGACCTTACTGAAAAGGTCAATTTACTCTTATCAAGAGATCAACAAGGTACTCATCAGGATCAAATGATGAATGTACAGAGCTCAGATTGTGCAGATCCACATCTTAGAGCCAGAGCACCCGTAGTCGAGTTAGAGAATTACCCTGAATTAATCGAGGAATTCCCTGACATTGAAGACGACATCTTCAGAAGTCCATTAAAGGACGAAGATAGAAAGGAAATGATTCACTCATTTCCAAGGGTTAAAGCCGTAAATTATCAACCTCCACATCTTAACGAAACTGCACCATCAGCAATAAATAGGGTTGATGGAATGTTGTACAACATACAACAATCATTAGCTAACAT
>LSSL01000846.1:0-18063 GCA_001953115.1 Smittium mucronatum | reverse complement strand
TTTTTTTTTTTTTTTTTTTTTTTTTTTAGCTTTTTTTTTTACAATTTTTTTCTTTTTTTTAAATAGAAAAAAAATAACGCAATAAATTGATTCAAAATGATTCTATAGAGTGATATTATTCTATACTATTAATTAAATACACCTGTAATGTAAAAACATGCATTAAAATTATTCTAAAAGCGCAAAAAGTTAAGTTATTCGAATATTGATATTAGGGTTTTGGTGAATTTAGCGACATCGAACATTGACATGATAATGTTTTGTTTGAACACCGGATCCTGGATCAAATCAGAAACTAGCGGGTCCATGAGCTTGGAGCAAACTAAAACATCGTTGGGGTTCTTGAGATCCAGGTTCTTTAATGAATTGCCAAACCGGTTAATTAAATCGGTGGAGCTGATGGCGCGGTGGCCGTCGACCATTTCGACAATGTCGCAGATATCGTTAGTAAAGTCGGAAATGAGCGCGTACCCTTGCTCGAGCCCCTTGACGGCTCCGACCCCAAGCTCGGTGTTGAGCCGAGTAAGATTAAACAAACTGGCGTCGTTTTTAAAAATCCGGAATTTGCATAGATCAATCAGCGATGTAACCAACCCACAAATCGATTTCAGGTTGTCAAACAGCACGATTGATATCGACCCGTAATCTATTTCGCTGTCTGGATCTATTTTCCGCCGGGTTGCGGCTCCCGGCTCAAAGTTGCTTAGACTGTTGTTTTTCACAATGTGGAAGACGTACTCGATGTTGTTCACGATTGAGTTTGAGGATACGAGCAGTTTGTACCGCGTTTCGTTGCGATAGGCCGAATCTGAAAATTCAATGAATCCAAAATCAAACTCAGTTCCTACATCGGGCAAATCATTACCCTTTAGCCCATTTGGAATTCCGTCAATTTCTATCCGAGGCGGGGCAGAGTTTATTGCGTCTAAATTCGCGTTTTCGTCACGACCTGCCTTCAGATTTGCTAACTCGCGCCCACTCCCATTTTCAGACCCCTTGTATGAATTTCGGGTCTTTTTGAGTAATTCCTGGTTTTCAGATCTGGTCATTTTTTGATACTTTCGGTTTTCCTCATCTTGTCCCAATTGGAGCTCATTACGCAACTGTTGGTTCTGCAGTTCTTGGATTAATGATTCTTTCCTACGTCTTTGCTCCATTATGTTTTGTTCTTGGAAACCATTACTTCTACTAATTTCTGCATTCAAGCGAGCAACTGCTTGAGTTTTTGAATTGTCTTTACTTTGATCAGGAACTCTGTTAGAGGCTGTCAATGGGATAAATTGGGTTCTTGAATTGGAATTTAAATGAGCATTTACGTTTTCCAAGTCAGGTCCGGCCTCTGAAGAAACTCTATTTTGCCTAAAATCGTTATTTTCGTTATTAAATCGGATATTTTGGGTGGTTTCAGATATTACTTCACGTCCTTCCACACTTTTTGGTCCATGGCGAGATAATAAATAAAAGGATTGGTCATTGGCCAAATCAGAAATTTCATATATTTTGGTTGTCAATCTGCTTGTAATATTCTGTATTAGATTTATCGAAGAAGGTTTTTTATTCTTCTTAAAAGCTTCAACTGATTTTTTTAATTCAAACATTTCAAATTCTAGTTGAACTAAGCTTTCGGGAAAGCTTTCTAATATCCTACTACATGAATTAGCCACGTCTCTGAGTTTCAAATTCAAATCCGCTGAATCCTGGGAATTATTAATTGCCTGGACTTCAGAGCTGTAATGATTTTCGAATTCTGCAACATCCTGAGCGAAAGCCATCACACTCAAGTCAACCTTATCTATGCCTACCTCTAATTGTATCCTAGTATTCTGAATAGATAAGGAATCTTCTGACTGACTACCCAAAATAGAGAGAGATTTAAGAAAGGATTCAATAGATTTTTGATACAGCAATCTAGAATTCTCTACAGCTTTTGTATAAAGACTAATCAAAACCCCAGCCGAGAAACTATTCCGCCAAAAAGAATCGCCAAGTTTGCGAAAACTGGTCCGAAGATCTTTCGATCTTGATGTTGTGATGTTGTATAAAGCATTTTTATATGATTCTGGACTATTTTCTCTGCTTTGAGAAGAATTTTCATTTTTATTTGACTCCAAATTTATGGTGCTTGAAATAATATCGGATTTTTTCGAAACCATAACGTTTTCGCTTTTGAAATCCAGACCTTGAGTTTTGTTGTAATCAACAGGAAGACCTGAAAGAGGGTCGCTTATGTTGGGAAGGAATTCATCACTGCCATTTCTTGTAGCGTCAGAATTTGAACGATTATCTAGCTTTACAGAGTTTTGATTACGCTCATCTTTATATTTTTTCTCCAAATTTTCAATGTGGGCAGATAGTTCATCATTTTCAGATCTAGCAGCATCCAAGTCCTTTCTAAGAGATATATTCTCCATGTTTAAGGAGTCCATCTCGATATTCATGGATTTTATTTTTGACGCCAACTGGTTATTTTCCTTTATTAATGTAGAGTTCTTGCTTCTAATAGAGATGTTATTCTTCTCGCCTTCTAAAAAAACAGAGTTTTTTTCGATTTGGATTTTTAAATTTGAAGATATTTTGGAAATTTGTTGTTTCAACTTTTCGATTTCAGCTTTGTATTTTTTGATAATGGCGGAATTTGGGGATCCATTGGGAGTAGAGGCAAGTTGATTGGAAAGGGCAGATTTTTCATACTTTTGAGGATTGTCCTTAATATCGATCCCATCTTTTGGTTTAATTCTGTCAATATATTGAGCTTTGACTCCAGTGTGATTTGAATCCTTTGTGCTATAAACTTTTTGCTTTTCACTACTGAAATCTGCTTTTCTAAAACTTCTAGGCTCCATTGGGGAGTTATTGTAATCTGGCTTTTGGTTTCTATGATCATTTGGGGTGTTGTATGGTTCAGGGAGTTTCATTCCTTTGATTTCAGGAGAAGAGCTGTTAGAATCAATCGGTTTAAAAGGCTTTAGATTCGAGGGGTTATTAAATTCAAACTGTTTGAAACTTCTTGATTCGCCTGACGGTTTGATGAAATCGGCTGTTTTTAAACTTTTTGATTCGCTGGACGGTTTGTTGAAATCAGCAGTTTTTAAACTTCTAGGCTCGGTTGAAGGATTATTAGGACCCTTGATTTGATTATCATTAGAGTATTGAGAATTATCGGGGGTATTCAAGCGTTTAATTCTGGAATCCAGGTTTTGGCGATATTGGATGTCAATTGGTTTTCCAGGCTGTGGAATGTTGTTTCCATTAAAATTTTGATGATTTTTGGAGGCTTGAAAACCATCGCTATTAGGGGTTTTTTGGGGAATATAAGTTTTATTGACCTAAAAATAATAGGGATATAAAGTTCTTTTCATGAATACGGAATTGGATAAATATAAAGAAAAGACATACAGAATCTGATATTTGAGGGAAACGCCTTCTCAATTCTTGGTAGATATCGATAATTAAATCTGTGAATTTAGAACTATATAATGTAGCCAATTTCTGGCGAGCTTGATTTCTTTTAGGATGAAAAGAACTTTTCAAAGGCAAGAAAGGCACTGAAACAGATAATAAATTTAGTTAAAAAAAGAAGGGGGTGGGTTGTATAAAGAAAACAAGTGGAAAATAAATCACCTAATTCTGGTCTGTTTAATCGACGATCGAGTTCATCATACACGTCTTTGGAGAGCTCCTCGAATTGTTGGAGGGATAATTTTTCCAATTTTCTGGAACCGTTAGTGAAAGAAGAAGCAGATTCTGATAAAGATATTAAGAAGGGACCAAGTGAAAATTTGGTAAAAAGGTGGTATAAATTGAGAATGAAAGAAACTAACCTCCTTCTCCAACATCAAAAAGATATTGTCGCATCGTAACCATATAGGTGTTGATTGACTGCTGAGACAACATTGTTCTTTGGTCCTGGAAAATAGATGTAATAGAAAAGAAATTTAGTTAGGGGGTTTTGCAGCAAAAGATAAAGATGCAATAAAGAGAAAATTTGCAGTATAGATGCATGGGAATTTGGGTATAGAATTAAAATATGGGGGAAACGGAAAATAGTAAGTTATGAGAAGAAAATATAGAAAGTTTCATGACAACTCGTAGATACCAAACTCTGTTTCGGATAAATACAGTAAAAAAGGGAAAGTCAATTTAAAGTGGAACCTACAGCCATAGCCCTCTATAATCGGTTGTCAGTGGCACAAGCGGCAGCAGCGGTGATATGGATTGTGGTGAAGCTCCAGTATGTGAGCACTGCTCTTATTATGAATAGCGTGTATCATGCAGTGGAGACAAACCGATTTGACAGAACATATTTCAACCAAATCTACGCTAAGCCTTTCCATTTCAGATTGTCAATTAACTCTATTATTCTTTAGGTATTTGAATGCAATGAGCAACTCCGCGAATAAGACCCCGTTTACTTGTGATTGGGGTTTAGTGCATGATTCAACGATCCTATTTGCGGACTGGTGACTTGGATTTGACGCTAGTGCGTCCAGTAATACAGCGGCAGGAACACATAAATCACCCTACCCAAAAAAAAAAAAAAAGTTACCGAACAGAAATAGCAGTGAATTCGCATTTGTCCAATGCAGATGCACCGTCACATGAGCAATAATTAGTAAACCAAACACACTCTCATTAGTACATTATTTAGCTCTGGGCATTGTTCCTAGTTTGTTTGTTTCTAGCCAATAGAATATGCTCTATAAATAATCTAATTCACATTGGTAAAATGCCATAATTTATATCAGGCAATTTATTTTTTGTGCGCTGTTGGTAAGAGATGAGATTTCTAATAAGCTATTTGTCTTTTTGTAAAAAATAAAGTTTGTTTTTTTTTATATATATACGGCAAACTTGACCAAGTATGTTTTCTTTTATTGGAACTCTGTCGAAAATTGAATATTTCTGAATTCCGTAATTTGTGTTTCTGAACAATCTGTATGGACATTCAATTCTATTGGCTTCTTTTATGTACACTATAAATATGAACAAACTGGCCAATTGAATATTGTTAAACATGTACACGGATTCAAAACAATGATTGTGAATTGACCGAAAAACGATTTCCGTTTTTGCATTGTGGGCATACAAAGATTAAGCGAGTGCGACAGTATTCAGCCAATAGCAACCATGAATCTGTTGTTGGGTTTGTCGACTCGGCAAATTGCAGGGAATACCGTTCTGTGATTTACAGAGTCTGGAGGGCTTTTTCAGCTAATACGAGTATTTAAAAGTGTCGATCGGTGAAATGTGCTTTTTATTTACACAAGGCTTAAAGATGTCTATGTTGTAATAGGGTTCAAAATAATTATCTGGAAAGGATTTAGGCTGGATGAAGCCCCGAGCAATTTTTGGTATATATTCATGTGGTCGTTATTTTAGGAGGATTCTCTCGAGTGACCCAGGGTATTGCATAGATTGTTTAGGAATTAGACCTACTCTTTAAAAACTATTTGAAAGCTGCTAAAAAGAAATTGGGCCATGGTATTACATTCTATAATCTTGAAATATTACAACGAATTATTATTTGATTCAAAATCAAATTGTGAGTATTTTGAACAGATCTCCTCCTTGATACTATGCTGAAACTTTATGTTTATGGGTAGGAGTTGAAGTGTGCGTTTTGGTAGTAAAGAGCTAAAAAAAATTATATTAAAAGCGTGTAACTATATAGCATAGAGCTGAATATAAGTTTAGGTGCCGCCGTTATTAGAAATCGGTTTAATTGACGTTAAAAGCTAATATTAACCTTATAAAATTGGTTCACATAGCACAATGTTTTGAAATATATATGATCCGCTCCCCGACAACGAATTACTACCAATACAGCCAGGAACAGAAAATCATCTTGAAAACCCTCCACCCCCTCAGAATCTAAAACGAAATATTGATTGGATGGTTAAACGATCAAAACCCTCAAAGAAACCTCCAGTTATGGACTTTGCGACTAATTCCACTACAAATATGGTGAAATGATATCTTGAGCAATATTTGGTTTCTTGAAAGGAAAAAAAGATATAGCTGATGATAGCTCCCCCAAATGGGGTTCATGGAGCATATTCCCAAATTTTTAAATACTGAATATCAATCTCGCTGAGTCATTTTTTTTACCATTTCACAATAATGAAATGTCGACGTCTTTTCTCTTAATCAATTTTAAAATTCGATTTGTGGAGATATCTGTTTTGTCTTTTTTATTACATAACTGCAATTTGGGTATTGAAGACGTTTAATTCCTCACCAGCTACTATATCACTAAAATTATCAAACTTTTAGAATCAAAAAATAAATACTTTAAGGCTACTTTTCTATTACAAAAAAGCAAACTTGCCGTACTAAGGCCGTTGTTTTCTGATTGGCCTACTTATAAGTAGCCAATAAGGTGCTATTTGAATAAAAATCTCGCTATATTCCAAAATTAAACTCGGTGGTACGAATAACATCAAGTAGTCTTGATTTCAATATAAATGAAAATAGTTTGTTGCTTTTTAATTATAAGATCTGACTAGTGAGTTGCTATTAGCTGGTGAGACTCCGAACGCCTTTATAAAAAAAATGTACATTTTCTCGATTACTGAAATTCACTCAAAAAATATTCTCAATTACTAAAATTTGCGAGAAAAATATTCTCAATTACTATTATTCATAAATAAATAAAAACTCCCTGTCCTTTTAAAAATAGATTTATTAACTAGAAAAATCTTGAGGAAAAGAGGGTAACTTTGATCAGTTATAGTAATGGCTTGATCCGCCCCTTTTGTGGACAATAAATAAACTTTTTGTAAACACTAAATATGTGAGCTTTTATTCGCCCGATTTTAGACTTTTATTTAATTTGTACTTTTGATCTATTGCTAATAAAACATCCCTTTGGTGTATCGATTCTTCTTTTTTTTCCTTTTTTGGCTAAACTAATTTTTCAATCCAAAAACAAAAATCCTCCCTCTTTAAGTGGGTATATGGGAAATGATGGTACTGCCTAGTTCCCTATCCACTATAGGGAATGCCACGTAAGCCACAATGTCCTTTTTTTTACATTAAGCAAATCGAACCCCATTAGATACTTATTAATATCTGCTACACTCAACTCTTTCCCAGATCCCAAAAAAAAAAACGTCTTGAGACTTTTATCCACATAAACGCATTCTCTTCCAGTCTCATTATTTAAAAGTTAAATTCAATTACAGAATCTTTTTTTTTTGCAAGTTCGTATTGTCTTTAAAGCTATTACCCCATATTTGCACTTTTATGGAGGAACTAATAAACTTGGGGCTGAGGTGAGGGAGAGGGCAGTATTACCAGTGACTTGTCACCATATGGGCATTTGGTATTCAAACTACCCCTGTACTTAGGTAATAGAATATAATGTATCCACCAATCTACTATATTGACTGCAGCTGATCGACCATTGATTTTTTTCCCCATCTTTTCTTAAATCGATCCCTTAAGGAACATAATATCTCGATTTTAAAGATGCGGGAACAAATCCAAGGGTATCTAGATGCAATTAATAATCAGATCCATTTCTAATCCCTCTTTTTCCATTAAAAAAAAACCTCTCGCGTTAGATTTCAAATCTTTTATAGCAATTACCATCTCTGGCATGTTATCTTTTTTTACATGGCCATTTGGTTTATATTATAGTTTAAAAGTTCCTTCATCTCTTGATTAAAAGCTCAAGTTTGAAATATAATCAGCACAATATTTCTGTTTTAGCCATAATCCTGCATTTTTTACTTAATTCCTTGCTAAATGCATCTTTTTCACATTCATTTATTTATTCTTTTTTTTTCACTGAATGTCGAATTCATTTTTTTATTTTTTGGCTTTAACGCAAGATTATAAACTTTTTTTATCTCAAAATTCACAATACAATTACCCTTTATCTTGGTTTCTATTTTTCTATAGCCATTTAATACAGACTGGATTTTTCTATATTCTTTTCGTAAACCTATCACTGATCTATTTTTCCTAACAAATAATTAAAATCCGGATTGTGTATCTTGTTTATTGAATTAAATTCCGGTTTTGTTTAATGTTAATAAACTTTGAAATATTTTAAAGAAACCTTACTATTTAATAAGGTAATTTTAATTTTAATTTTCTTGGTTGGATACTTTATATTTGAAAAAAACAATCAAAGCAAATATTTGTTTTTGTATATATTAACTAATTCTTTTAAAATAAAATATAGACACTAAAGAGTTTGATTGATCTCAAATATCTTTAAAATATATGTAGCCTTCATTTTACCTATTTCTGAAGATTCCTCGAGTTTCATCGATTTCTAAATGGTACATAACTTATTCTATTTTTCTTTTATGTTCTTCTTTTCCATTATTATACTACATTATATTTCACAAGAAAAAATAAAATAAAAATTTACATCATTTATTTGTAGTCACTTTTATACTTTTAATATCAAAGATAAAATAAAACCTGTAGAGTATCATATTATTTGATATATTTTGACTGTTTTATTTCGTTTCGAGTTTTATATAGTTTGTTTTTTCTTGTATATTTTATATATAAATACATTTTTAAAACAGTTATAAGACTGGTAAAATTTTGGAAAATATTTAAGTTAAATCTGGAACATTAAACCCCCTTTTTTTAAAATATTCAATTCTTGAAACAAATATAAATATATATATATATATATATATATATATATAATATAATGTTGAAATAAGGGTTTTACCGTGATATTATTAGAGGGAGAAAAATCGGTAGTTCTAATGCACTTTACCAAGTAAATATCCCAAATTATTTAAATGAGAATAATTTATAATGCATTGTATGATTTTTTTTTGTTAAAGACATAGCCTATTACTAATTCCGCTCTTTTGCATTGATTTTTTTTTTAGTTTTATAAATAATTTCTATTTATAAACCCCATATCGACCAGCCAAATATATATATCCATAAACAAGAAATTTTATAATTACATTTCAATAACTTATATTTCACTTAATGCTACGTGCTTTAATAATTTACATGATCCTTTTTCACAAGGAAGAATGTATTTTTAGATTTTAGACTTTGACTTTAAAGATGATTTATTTAATTTTACATTCAATCCATTACCCTCCAAATATTAAAACACCTTGTTCGGTTTAATACTACAAGTATTGTGATTTTCATATTATGCTATACTAAAAAAAATTTCATAAGAAAATTTCAATCTCGAAAAATGGAATAGTCGATCAGATTTGCAAATTCTGGCAATTTCTCTGAATAAAATCCTAGAACGCAGCACCTAGTCACATTTAAACTGCCATTAGTTTATTTTATGCTGGATATATCTATAAAAGCCATTCTTTTATGCAATACTATATTATTTTATACGAAAGAAATTACATATTTATCCTCTATACTATAGCCCAACTGACTCTAGACATTGCTTTTTTGATTCAAAAATGTTTTTAAAAAAATGGCTGCATTAAATCTCTTCCAAATATTGCGCAAAAAGATGTGTCATGGTGGTCTCTCATTTATTTACACTTTAATTCATTCTCAAATATATTCAACCGATTTTCGGGCCAAAGTTCCTATTTGGATTTAGATTAAAATCATTTTTTTTCGCAGATTTACACATATTATTTTTAATATAGTTTTCTCGCAATAAAAAAGAGTTGTGAAAAAGAAGAAATATGTTTGTACATTTGAATTTTAAATTTTTTTGTTGTTTTGTTATTTTTGCTCTTAATTTTTATTTAGTAAAACCAGGGATTTTCGACTCTTGAAAAATATTTAAAAGATCTATGTATACCTTTTTAAAACAAAAATTATATGGTGACATACGAGTTCCTAGCAATAAATAATATTAATAAAATGGGCACTTTTTTTGTAGGAAATTTACCAATTTGAATATCTATTTTTTAATAAAGTGTCTTATATAGTTTAAAGATATTTTTTATAAGTATTTATGGGTGTATCGATTTGCCCTGTCAAAATTCAAGATTTATTTTTATAAAATTCAAAATAAATAAACAATAATACTCTATTTAAATACCATTTTACTATGTCTAAAAAAAATTTTGATTTTTTTCCCGATAATATAATCTAAATTTCTAACTAATTCTTTCACGTAAATTCTTTTTTTTTCTTATTCAATTATTTCTAATTCACCAGTTTGATGTGGTTCAGTCTACTACTTTGGAAATTTTTATATAGCCCTCCACATAAAATAAAACACAAACGTCTAAATGAATTCAAATTATAAAAAATTGTTATTACATATTTATATTTTTAAAAGTTGAGGGATAATAGTTGGAAATACTTTTAAATATCTAAAAATAAAATAAAATAATTTTATACTTGGAATTTAAACAAAATATCCCTTGTTTTTTGGGATTGTTATCAATTTTTAGATTTCAAAATTTTATTTTTTTATTGCAAGTTTTTTTCAAAAGTTTACATCTGTTGAGAAATTTCTTCCAAGAAAGAATTCATAAAAGAAATATTTATTTGTTTATTAGATTTCTGTTTTTTTATTTCCAAATACGAATTTCTGTTTTTTTCTATACCAAAATATATCATATGTACTTTCCAAATATCTGAATTCAAGGGGAAAAAATACCATTCTATTTAATTAACGCATGATTTTATGTTGTTCATGCTTTGTTTTTAAATTTCACATAGAAATAATGCATTGGTGTTTCAAATTACAATAAATTGTACACTTTTTTTTCCTACAAAACTTTCAGCTAAACATCATAAAAAATTTTAACAGGCACTGAAAATACTTTTGCATCTAAAAACATATATTGATCCATTTACTAGGATTCAATGATTAGAAATAAATATATTTAATTACGAAATAAATTGAATTTTTCTTAATTTTTAAAAAAATATATATGGTACATGAATACAATAATACTTAGAAAATCCCTTTTAAATTATTAGGGAATATATATATATATATATATATTAAAAGTAGCTAAAAAATCTAAAATATTACTTCAAGATCTATAAATTACATAAGGATATTAAATTTTTGAATATCTAACATCATTTAAACCACAATTAAAAACTCTAAAAAGGATTTCATTGGAAGATCTTGATTAAAATAAACTTTTTTTTTTATTTATTCGAAATTTAAAATGATTCATTCCATTTCAATAAATTTTAAATTAAAATTCGCCCTGAAGATAACACACACAAAAAAATAATTTAAAAAGATTCAATGCTCGTACGATCATAAATCCAATTAAAATAAATGCTTTCTACTTAAAAAAACTAAATCTGCAAGTTTTACTTTAACCAAAAAATAATAATTTCTAAAATGAATAAATTTTCATTAATTTTAACTTAAATTAGCTAAAAAAAATTCGAATTATAAGAGACAGGTTTTATTTTATTTTATTTAGACTATTTTTTGTAATAAAAGACATATATTTATCTTTTAAATATTAAATTACGTGTTATTTCGCCTTTAAGGTTATAAAAACGATCTCATTTGACTTTATTTATATATTATAATACTAACTCCTTAGTTAAGTAAGATTTTTTTTACTTAGATTAAACTTTAAAAAATACAAAAAAAACACGTGTTTTAATTAAAAAATATTTAATTAACACATAATTATAAAACTAATAAGAAATAAGAAATTAGTAAATTTTACCTGAAAAAATATATTTATATTAATCAAAAATAAAAAACGAAAAAATATTGGTTGGTTTTTATTTAAACTTAATCTATTTTGTTGATAATTATTTCGTTTTATATTTAATTTTTAAAACTTTACCAGAATTATAAGCTTTAAATATATTTATAATATTCAGTAATAATATGGCCACATTTCTTTTTAATTGATTTAACTACACCTAATTTTAGTGATTTTCTATATTAATAATTGTTTTAAATGAGATTTGAATACTAAAATTCAAAAAATTGTATATTTTTAAAACCAATAAATATAAAAACTTATAATTGGTTTATCCTAAACATTATTTCATCAAGATAATAAAAATTCTTATATTTTTAGCTCAAGTTTCGGAATTTATGTATACATGATTCTAAAAAAACATTATCTGTGATATTTAAATAAAAGGACTTTCAGATAAAGAGTTAAAATATTTTTTCAAGCGATTTTATATTTTTATTATAATTGGCAATCTTTTCGATACTAGATATTTTATTTTTGTATATTTTGTGAAATTTATTATGAAACAAGTTTTTAGTCATTGTTTTATAGATTTTTTTTTCACTTTTTTGCAAAATATTTATTATAGTTTTATTAGTAGGAAAGCTGGATAAATCAGTTTTAACCAAACTAATTATCAAAAAAAATTCATAAATAGCGAGATATATATTAATTATTTTTGACCATTTCCTAATTAAATTTTTTATTATTGAACTGATGATAAATTATCTTGTTTAATTGAATTTATATGTATTTTATTTGATCAATAAATTAAAATTTCAATAATATTGTTTTTTTTCTGATTATTTAAATTTAAAAACTCATAAATTTTCTTGTACCCAAAGCTTAAAACACGTTTTATATGATTTTTTATTAAAATTTTTAAAAAATTACAACTTAAAAATCAAGCTGAAATATATGAAAACTAGAAGAGTCTAAAAATTTTAGAAGAAAAACACCATTAAATATATGATTATGATAACAAGAAATATACTACTAGTAAAAAACAATTAAAACGAATAAAATTATTTATTTATTATCAGTTTAAATCTAAATTTACCAATAAAAAATCGGAATATTTTTTTATGTTTGGTTTTTTTGTATTGGTTTTATATATATCAATTTACATAATTCTGAATATAGAGCAACATATTATCTTAATTTTATAATTTTATTTTTGATTTAATTCAAGAAATTTATAATATCTCAGAATTTTATGAGCAATAAATAATTAAATAAATACTAAATTTTAATGAAATACCTCAATTTCATTTTAATTTTTACCTATTTCTGACTCTGATTGTTTATTAAATTGCTATTATTCAGAGTTATATGTTTGATTTTTTTTAATAATAATCCTCATATTTTAAATAAATAAATATCGGGTAAATTACAAACAATATTAAGTAGGCATATTAATTTATTTTTTTTCAAATTTCATATATATAGTAAAAAATAATATTAAAATACTCATTATTTTTTATCTATATCTTTAAAAGCCCCCCCCCCTCCATAACTTCGCCATTTTTTATTTTAATTAAATAATATATATATATTCACTACGAATACAAAATAATATGGTTATGCTCGGTATTAAATTTGATTTCTACTATTTTAAAATAAAAATACACAAATAATTTAAAAATTGTAAAAATAATGGGAAAAAATGATAATAATTAAAATGAAACGATTAAGCGAAAATATTAATATTATGATTTTAAGCTCTATAAAAAAATTTAATTTCCAGAAAAAATGAAAATTTAACTTTCTTTTAGTTCATAAACGAAAATTTATATTGGAACTTATTTATAATAATAATTTTTTCTTTTGTTAAAATTTATCCAAACAATACCCCCTTTTTTTATCATTAGCTTGTATGCACTAAATAGCTATTTTTTTAGACATATTTAAGCTTCAAAGTTATATATATTTTAAAATATATCAAAATAACTAAAATAGTCATAAATATTTTGTTTTTGATGCGTCAAACATATGAATTTGAGAATTAATCAGTTATTTTGATATCTATGCAATATTAAACACATTTATTATGTAATTTTTAAATTTTGATTAATTTTATTATAATTGACAAATCGTTTATAATTATTTTTAGTGTTGATTTAATTAAATAAAATATTTAAAATTGGGTCAATTACTCTAAATTTTCACTAAACGGGGGTTATTTTACCCACAGAAATATTTCTCAGGCTAAAATCCAATATATTTTTAGAATTTTTTATGCTTTTTAAAAGAAATTCAAATTAAAATGACTACGATAAAAGTGAAATAAATTTTAATTTCAATAAAAAAATTATGCCTCGTATGTTATGAGTCGATCTGAGCTATAAATATTAAATATATATTTGAATCAAGTAGTTTTTTTTGTTTTTTTGAAGAATCCAAACTTGATGGGCTTGAATTAATGTAAATTTTATTATTAAGTACTTTTTGATTAGTATTTAGCATCGAATTAATATAATTAATATGTAATTTAAAAAACTTAAGTGAAATAATATCACACCAGATTTCAAAAAACAAATTTATTTTATTCCTCGTATGTATTTATTTAGTTAATTTTAAATGTCTCTTTAAAATAATAGGACCAAATTTATGGATTCTTAGGTAAAGAATAATATGTAAAACGTTCAAATTTTTATAAAATAAGTCATTTTTCCTACGCAATAAGCGTAAAGCTTGATAGAAAAAAATAATTTTCAGACACATCTTAGTACTATCATATTATAGATTTCCTTTAAAATAAACTCAAGTTTTATTTAAAAAAATGTATATCACTATTTTTAGTTATGTTTGATATAAAACAAAGAAGAACGATAAAACTAATTAAAAGGATCTAAATTATGAATATTGAAATATTTAACTTCGCATAAAATTTTTTTTAAAAAGATTAAGCTCATTAATAAAAATATAGAGCTTTAATAACTAATTTTTGTTTCAAAATAATATAATTAATTTTTCAAAAACAATTTTTATATAAAAATTTCTAAAACTTTTATTTTAGTTATTTTTAATTTTTCTATTTGAATATATCTATTTCCAGGCACTAAAAGTTTTTCATCTAAATTTTTGTTTAAAAAGGTAACATTAAAAAAATTCATTAATATTTTTCATGATATTGATTTCAAAATTAATTTAACTAAAACAGTTACCAAGAAAATATTAAGTTTTGAAATTTAATAAAATATTTTTTAGAATCGGCACTAATTAAGATATTTTCATTATTAAACTAAAAAAACAGAAATTAATTACGTTTTTATATTTAATTAGACAACTATGGTAATGTATTAATTATCAGGGGGATCATTTTTTGGTTTTGGATAGGTTTGATTTTTACTTTTAAAAAAAATCTTAGTGGAAAAAAAATATCCATTTGTTGAAGTCTTATGGAATCCTACTTAATTTTAATTATTTTATTCAATTATATCAATAATAAAAATTTCTATAAATTATTTTTCAATTATTAAAAAAAAAAAATATTATAATTTAAAAATTGGCAAATAATAATGGGGTTTCCCAGTATCACATTTTTATCGAAATTGCCGCTTAATTCTCAAATATAAATTTTTTTCACATCAAAATACAACAAATACGATCAAAAATTGTATATTTTATTAAAAATGTGTTTTTTAAATAAAAATAATAATTTTAAAACATATTTAAATAAATGCCAGATTTTTATTAATCAACAAAGTGAGTTTTTTTGAGTTATATAAGCTTCTTATCTTATAATTTTATACTATGTATTTTTTTCCGTTTATATTGATCTGTATATAACGAAAAAAGTTTCAATTTCATAAAATGAAGTTTAGATTATTTACAAATATTTATTAAACAAAAACCTATTTTTGAACAAAAAATAATAAATTTAAATCTTTGTAGCCACTAGCTTTTTTGAAAAAATGATAAATTGTTGAAAATATCCTGATAAAACTAGAAACAATCATAAATTTGCCATTTCCGCCACAAGAAAAAAATTATTGGAAATTTGTTCTTTGTATTATGAAAGAATCGAATTAGAAAATAATAAATAAAAGAATTCTTTGATTTAATCAAATTCAATTCACCTTGAATCAAAATATTAGATATATTTAATAATTAGATCCAAAAACCTATATTATTTCTATTTTTACATTACAAGGTATTCATCGAAATACAAAAAAAAAATTAATGGAAATGTGGGTATATTATTGTATTCAATAAGTTTTTTCCCTTATAAAAATTAATATATGCCAATATTGGTTAAAGTTTAATTTCTCTTAGGTGCTTTTATTTTTTTTCTATTATTTTTTCTAGCTAAAAATTTAAATCAATAATAACTTTTTTGATGTTTTTATCAAAAGGATAACCTCTCAAATATATAAAAAGGGCTAGCTAATAAAAATTGACATAATTTAGGTTATTGGTATATAATTAAGTATTTCGATAGGAAGTTAATAAATCGATACAAAATTTAAAAATTTGATACATTTGCATCCTTTTTTTTATATAATCGGCAAATTTTAATTTTAATTTTTCTTGATTTTAAATAAAAAAATCAATTAATCCTTATAGAAAATCAAAGGATTCGAATCCTATATTAAATTCAATAAAAATAAAACTTGAATTTGTTTCATAGTTAATCGCGAGATAATCAAAATTTGTATAATGTAACGAAATATTGCCTTTTTTATATTAAATATCCAGTTTTGTATCCAAAATCCATAGTATTTATTTGATTTTTGTTCGATTATGATTTTCATATTAAGACGCTTAATTTATCATTATTATTATTATTATTATTATATTTTGTATCAGAATAATTTTAACCATATAAAAAAGGTCTATTGCAATGAAAAAGGGTTTATTGCAATAAAAGTCCCTGTAAATAATAAAAATTTGATGATTTGCAGTATTTATATTTATATAAGCCAAGATTTATTCGTTAATTTTTTTAGCAAATATTTTTTTATAAACCAAACTTAATGTTGACACTAAAAGACAAATAATTTAACTAATTACTTCGCTTTTCTGAAAAATTACAATATTTTCCTAATTTATTTTAAAAAATGATTAACCTTCAGTATTTTTATATTTATTTTATTTTCAATTTTTCCCAGTTTAATAAAAGTTAATACTTTATTGTTTTTCATATTATTATATATATTTAGAATTTAATTACATTTTAAGGATTAAGTATGAAATAATTGTTAGTTTTAATTTTAATTTACCACAATAATTATCTATTAATCGATTTTTGATTTTTTTTCATACTTTTCAGTTTTTATGCAAAATATTTTCCGAAAAGGACAACTTATATGAGTTAATTTGTATATTAGCTTATATTTCAAAATAAATAATTTATATCCAACAAAAAAATTGATAGATAAAGACAGAATCTAACTAAAATGAAAATAATTTTTTTCAAGTTTGGGGTGTAATCAAATAAAAATATTTTAGAATGGTATACGTAGAGAAATTTTTAGAATGTTTGCTATGGATATTTCGTATAAAAAAACGTTCCAAAATTAATAGAAACAATATAAAAAAGAACTTCAAATAAGCTAATTGAAATTATGAAAACAAAAAATAGATTATCAATTAAAAGTATTAAAATGCTCATATAAAAAATACTATTTTTTTTATAGTAAAATGAATTAAATTGTTTTCTAGACTTAAAATCCTTGATTTTATCTTTTATAAACTACATATTTATACCAATTTAAATGGATTTATGTTTTAGGAGGGATTATAAATATTGCTGAAAAAATTGGTCGAGATAAACTTAAAAAAATAACACATTTTTTTTTTCCAAGGGCTATTTTACATCATTTTAAATTTTAGAACAAAAATAAGCGGAAAAAAAAAGCATATTTTCCGGCTCACAATATGAAAATTATATAGCAGATGTTTTTATTTTGAAAAAGGTTTAAATATAAAATTTTAAATGATGAAAGCAGTTAAAATATGGAACAATTTTAAGGCGCTGGATTTTTTTTTCTTAAAAAAAAATCTTTTATTTAGCCGGAGTTATATTATAGAGGCAGGAAATAATATATTATTTGGAAATATCTGAAATTAAATAGCCTAATTTAAAAAAATTGCGAATAAAAATAAAAATATCTATATTTTTTATTTTTTAATTGGATAAAAAAAATATCCGACGCGATTATTAAGGATTAATTTTTTACCTAAGATCATAAAAAACTAAAAAAATTGGGTAATAAAATTCCCAATAAAAAATAAATCAAATCTGTGAATTTATTTGAAAGTAAAATATTTTTGACAATATTAAGGCACTACTATATTTGAATAACTTAAAAAGATAGAAAAAATTTTTTATTAAAAGATAGAAAAAAAGGTGCGTAAATGATGAGATTTAATTAGAAATAAGTCGAGAATTATCGGGAGGAAATATGTATAT
>LSSL01000845.1:2303-13749 GCA_001953115.1 Smittium mucronatum | reverse complement strand
TCGACAGTCAGACGGATCTCAGCGTCTAACGGTTATTTGTAGGAAAGCAGTGTAGATCAAAATTACCTTTAGGTAGGAGCCTAATTTTATTAATCCTGTTAGAAGTAGGTTCTGACTGGGAGCTCAGTAGATTCAATGAACTGTTTTTCATTGAAAAAGAGTTTAATTATTGGCTGCATGTAGCCTTTGTCATCCAGTCTACTTGAAGCAATGCCAGGGGGGAGGGGGCGGTCTTTTTGTTAGTAGATTGGAACCTTCTCCCGTATGCAGGCAGCCGGTAGTCCGGCAGAGGAGCTTATTGTAGTTAGGATAACAATCTTTTCTATACGTCTTTTTCTTTTTTTCATATTTTTTTGGTACAGTTTTTAACGAAATTATCTTACAGTAATATTTCGTGATACAAAAAAAAAATTCATGAACTATCATAAGATTATTCCTGTTTTTAATAAGTTACAATATCTGTTGTTAATTAGGAATTATCATATACATTAAAATTATTCGTGGTTGATAAATAAGAACAAAAAAATATTAAAATATGTTTAATAAAAGAAAAATATATCACTGAATTTTATATAAAATAAATAAATAAAATAATTTGATATTTAACTCATGTATTCAGGGTAAATTTTTCAAAAAATAAATTTCACATCTATCCTATAAAAATTATTTTTAAAAAAAAAAAATTTGTGTTTATTATTTGAGAGTTTTGTATTTAATAATTTTAAATACTGAAAATTAAGAAATTTTAATCAATTTTTTTTTGAAATTTGAAAGAAAACAATCGCTAATTTTTCATTCACCCCATTAATATTCAAGTTCTATAATTATACTTTTTAAATTTTATTATCACATTTAAAATCATATTTTATTATCTGGGTATATAAAAATAACATTTAATATAGACATATTAAAGGATATTCGTTTATTTATACTCGATATTAATTATTTAAATTCTAAAAAAAAAATGAGAAATTAATTTGGAATAACTCATTTTTACATTTATTAAAGATTTTTATGCGATTAATTATTGGTAAATCGAAAATTTATTATTTTGTTTAATCTAGTAAATTATAGCTACCTTTGAGATATATTTTCTTTTCTCACAAAATAGATGTAAAAATAAAATAAAATTTTGATAGTGCAAATTTATAAAATGAAGAAAAAACTAATCTTTTTCAAAAAAAACATTAATATATGTTAATTTATTTTTATTTTTATTTTTAAATTGTTCGATATGGTAAAAAATATTTTTTATCGCAAAAAATAAAATAGCTCCCAATATTTTTTTTATTCAAGGGGATTTTCAAATAAATTTTTTTTTCAAAAGCATTTTACTTTTGATAAAATTTTTAGCAATTTACAAAAAGGAAAATATTAAACTTTCATTAAAATATTTGTACTTCAATAAAAATCAGCATTTTTAATCTTTGAAAAGCTTTTTTTTTTACAAGATCCCTTTCGGAATGGGTTTACATACCCCAAAATTAAATATATTAACACGTCCTATTATTTATTAATTATGAAAACATATTTTTTAAAAAACTAAAATCGGGTATAAAATCAATATTTAAGCTTGATTAATTTTGTTTTTGGAATTAAATAGTTTTCAGATATTTTATAATATTATATAATTTTTTTTAAAAAATTATCTTCAATAAAAATTTGAAAGAAAATTACTTTACCAAAAATGAAGTTGTACGTTGAACAGATATTAAAAAAGCGGGAACTTTTATACGAAAATTTTAGCATTCTTCCAATTAATAAATTGAATATATACGATTTTTTTAACCTTTACTGAAGATGAATTAATTAAGGGTTGATAGAATTTTTTTTAAATAGTCACATAAAATCTATGATTAATGTTGAGAAAATAGTCAATATTTTTTACTATTTACTGTTTATAATGATTTTCAAATAGAATTTAAAACAGATTTTGTCAATTTTTTTAAAATAAAATGGTATTATCCCAACTAAATCTCCAAAAATTTTAAATATTAATTAGATTAAAAATTAAATAAAAGATTAAACAAAAAAAAATTAAAAATTGGATTTTTATCTAGTCGAAATTTTTTATTTTAAAAAATTAAAAATTTTCGATCCAAAACTAATAAAAAAACTGAAAAAAAAAAAGAAAATTGGGTAATTCGAGCTATTGATGAATCCATAATAAAAAAAATTAAATACTTGAGAGTGTGAAGCCACGAAATTTAGAGGATGATTTTATAGAATAGATATTTTTAAATATAATTAATTCTTAAAAAAAACTTAATTTAATTTGTAAATCATATATAGAAATAGAAAAATTAGAACCAATTTTTTTTTTTTTTTGAAAAGAAGTTAATTCTGAAATAAATTAAGAAAAAAATCTATTACTTTTTCTTTCTTTTTTTTCGAGAAATGTTACGTATCCCACCAATTATTTTGTTTAATATGTTCAGAAAAAAAAACAAAAAAATAGAAGAAGATATATTTTACATCGGAGGCTAATTTTCATAAAAATCAAATAATAATTTGGAAATTTTTTTAAAACATGATTTCAGAAAATTCAACTGTTCGAAATTCAGACCAGATATACAAGTTTTAGGAAAATATTGATCGATTTTTTCGGGAAAAATATAAAATTTCGTATTAATTTTACATAATATAACTAAAATGCCAATTAAAACTTGTATATAAAGCATCAATGGATCATTAATTTATTATATTTATTTTTAGATCAAAATTTTGAATTATTATTACGAATATTTTTATTAAATAAACACCTTCATAAAAATTCATAATATTTTTTTATATTATGAAGTAATTTTTAATTTAATTAATTTTTAAATAAAGTGTAAAACCATGTTAGGTAGTTATAAAACTGAAAATAATATTAAATGATATTATATTGGTTTATATTTACCACTTTTATATATATTTTAAGACTAATATACTTTCTGATATACCTAAAATAATAATGATTAATTTTCTTATTATCCTATAAAGAACTGTTTTTTTATATTTTTTATGGGAGATTTATTTCAAAATTTCAAAATTAGAAAAAGTTAAAAAATATAATTTAAAAAAATTGTGAAATTTTTTGTCACCAAACACCATCTGCCGCTCTTGCAGCTCCAAACCTTGAAGGCATTGGTTCAAGTCTGAAATTTTTATCTACCTTAAATTTAATAACAAATAATATATATATATATCGCTTCATTTTTTTAAAATAATTTTAATTGAATACATAAAATATGAAGCAATTAATTTTTTAAATATGGGTTTCTATATTATTATTCTTCTAAATCTTGTAGTTTTATTTTTGATAAAATTCCAAATTTAAATGTGATAAAATTGCATATTATTTCATAATACCAATAATAAATAAAAGCAGCATATAGCCAAAAAAATTTGGAAATTTTCTAAAAATTTATAATAACAATACTAAATATTAATCATTATGTTATTAATTTCAATAAATTGATAATAGTTTTTTTATTATTCACTTTTTTTTTCATACGATTCATACTCGAATAACTTATCAGAAATTGAAAATCTAACTTTAGTTATTTAATTACTTTGTGATTGTGAGTCAAAAAATTTCAAATAAAAATTCTATAAATTAACCAGAAGGTTTATTAGTATAAAAACCGATTTTAATTTAAAAAGCATCACATATATATATAGTATAATGTTATGAGCTTTTTTTTATTTTTACAATTTTTTTTATTATATCCAAAAAAAATAGTCGAAAACCCAAAAAAAGTTAAACCCAGAGAAAATTGGGATTAAAAATTTTTATTTTATTTTATAAAAAATAAAAGATTATATTCAATTCGAATTTAGTTCCAAATAAACTGCCTTATTTATATCTTTAAAAAAGATCATTTAATTTCTAATCTATTAAGTACTATAAACCAGCATTTTTTTTAAAGCATAGCCCCAACTTTTAAAAAATTGAAAAATTGAAAAATTGAAAAATATATATCATTTTTTTTCAGATAAGTTTTAATTATAATACTTCTAAATAATCTAAAATGGAATTATATCAATTTATAATAAATTATTGTCTAAAAAATCGAAATTTTTTACCTTATTCTAAAAATAAATTCTCGAAATATTGGTTTAGTTTAATAGTATTAAAGACGAATTAGAATAAAAAAACCCTATATTAAACATTAAATAGTTGAAGATTTTCAAAAAAAAACAAACAAATTTCAGGGTATTTATTGCGTCTCATGCTTTGTAATAATAAAATAAAATAATAATGTATTACTGAATTTTTTTAAATTTTTTTTTATAAAAAATCAATAGAGCCGAATAAAATTTAAATTATGTCATATTAAAACACTAAAAAAATTAAATACATAAAAAAATTAATATTTACTGGTTATTTAATTCTAGCACAAGGTTTTAACTAAAATAATGATCGTAATTTAATAAAGCAGCAAAAGATATTCCACATAAAAAAAAAATAAAAAAAAATAAAAATATATTTATGTATTAATTCAGTTGGGTTTTTAAATTTTACAAAAAATAAAACCGCAAAATAAATTTTATGAAGTTAAAAATACCAAAATATTATTTCTTTTTCTTATGTATTAATGTTTAATAGATATGTGTAATTTTTAAATTTTAAATTTACTGCTTTTGAATAATTATTTTCCATTTAGCAAGTCTGTAAAATTTACCAAGATCCAAACATGATTTTCATGCAAATGTTATTTAAAAATTAAAATTTAAAATCCAATTAAAAACTCTGTTCATTATTAGAGCAATAATGGCGATTCTGTATTCTATTTATTTTTTTTTCCCTTATTAGTTTAAAAATGTATCAGTTGATATATTAAATCATTCATTAATAAACCATAACTGCAATAAAAAAAAGATCGTTGAAACGATATCTAAGGCTTTTACCAAATCAAATGATTTTTACCTTTATTTAAAGGTGATTCTATTTTTCAATAATGATATCTTTTATTTCTGTATCGGTGCTATTTCTTTTGATTTTTTTTACGATTCTTCAAAAAATATATTGGATTTAAATGTTTAGAGCCACAATATGAGTCAAAAATACAGAGAGTATTCATATTATCTTTATCCATGTAAATGAAAAATATAGTAGATCTCATTAATGACCCCTATTTTTTGCTTAAAATAATCCAAATAATAAATAAGGTATACACTGTGGCTAAAAATCGAAACATTTTTTTAGAATTGGGGATTGATTAGACCTAGATTTGAAATATATCAATCGGAAATATATTTTACTTTTTTTAAAAAAATAATTTACTAAATCAAGTTTGAATTCACTTTTATCAAATAACTCCTTCGCATTATACCAAATCCCCTTTTTTCCCGAATGTGTTATCAATATTTTTTGAATTTTACGAGTAAAGAATTTATTCCATCAGTTCGGGGAATTTACAAAGTTTTACAAACTTTAGCTGTATTTTATCGGGTTAAAAACTTTCGATTAATAAATTAACTACACATATTTTGAAACCAATTGTTTTATTTATACGACTTTTTACATGATTAGCAGATAATTATCACTTATTTTTCTTAGCATAATGCTTCAGTTAAAACCTTTATATTTTAATAGATGTACATTTTATCAATTGAATTTTTCAAGGAAAAATCAGTAAGAGAAGTTTTTTGAGCCATGTTTTTAATATTTATATTGATTTATAGAGGTTTAAACGATAATTTTTTGATCTTTTATCATTTCAGTTCAATCATCTCGAAAACAAAAAGTATATATCTAATAGTATTTTGTGAATCCAGTTCGAGGTAGACTAGTGAAAAAAATCATCAAAAAAATATGTCTGCAAAATTTGTTTCAATTAAAGGCATATCTTCAATTTTTCTTCTGAAACGTGTTTTATTTTTCTTCGATTTCAAATATCTTTATATAATCAGTTTTACTTTATGATGATTTGGATGGTCTTTCACCATTCCAATTTATTATTCATCTAATCAATTTTACCTTTTCCAGAGTTGATTTCACTTTTTTTTAAATTAGCAGAAATTTTACTCCTAAATATGGAATACCTATTCATAGGTTTGTTAATTAAGCGAAGAAACTAAAAAGTTATATTCATACTAAAAATTGAACGATGCTGTCTCATTTTAGATAATGAGTAGCGAAACCATCTCAAATATTTGGCGTCAAAGGACTCAGATATTGCTGAACCTAGAACAAGAGGAAACAAGCCAGACTCTGTACTTTCTGATATACTATTTGTACCAAAAGACCATATGTCTCAGCAAATAAATTCCTCGGCATTTAGCTACTTGTTACAGGAAATTATTGACAAAAATATCTTCGTTTTATGAATTCTTTAAGCATTTTTCAAACCTGTAAGAAGTAGGTTTTAAAGAGGAGCTCGACCATTCCAATGAATTTTTTCACTGATATCGACTTAATTCATGGCCGTAAATCTTAGCAATCCAGCATACTTGAATCGATTCTAGGTGTATATATCGGAATGTAGACATGGCTTTAATTCCCATTAGGTACGTGACCGGTAGACCGGCAGAGGAATTTATTAAAACTGAGGGTATCAATATATTATTTGCATTAGACTCTTTTTTTCATGCGACGTGACTGCAGGCCTATTCCAAATTCACCTCCGAGACATTTCTCCTACTTTTTGGTCGCTGATATTTTTTGATTAATTGCTTAAGAAAAAGCGCACTTTACTATGTAATTTTTTACTTTTACTGGTCACTTCGTTCAAAATCTTGGTTTGTAATAGGTTAGTCCAGTAGGCGAAATGTCCTGTAAGCCTTCAGTCTTGACATCCTTTTTTTTATGATGTTTTTTTTTTCGATTAGTTTTTACTGACGTTATCTGCTGATAAAATTCCGTGATATATATAAAAAATGCGTAATTTTATCGAATTTAGATTAAAAATGATCTAATTAATAGCTATTGCTTATAAATATATTGGTTGTTATAAAGATAAAACCTGTTAATATTCTTATGCACAGCTAACAAATTATGTTAATAATAAAAATATCCATGATTCCAAAAAGGGTCTATTAAATTTATAAAATAATGTCTAAATGGAATTACGAAACATTTTTCTGTTTGATTATTTCCTAGGTAGGAAATTTATTTGTTTTTTAGATGAAATATTCATTCGAATTTGTAATTTATTAGAGCTCATGATCAGAAAATGGAACCTTTATCTAATTGGGCTTAAATATTTTAAATTTAATAAACTTTTTATTGGATTTTGTAAAGTTCCAAAATAAAAGTAATGCGATATCCAATAGACGGTTCTATTATATTTCGTTTTATTCGTTAATCATTTAAAGAGCAGAAGGTGGCATCCATTTAGCCTATGAAACAACCGGTCTATTGACAGTTAGTTACATGTCATTTTTTGTGCTGTTGCTTCGAAACAGCAATTTAGTCTCTAACAGCGATAAAATGATCTTATTAGGTCAACTTGTACTCGATGATTAACCGGGTCATTTTTTTTTCATAATTATTGACCATGCCATTATTTTGCATTTTTTGAATTTGGATTTATCAAGGAAAATAGATTAAAATAGGAAGTGTAAATCTAATCCGTGATACAAAAAAAAAAGTGTAAATCCAACGAGAACTGGTTGTAGAAAAACGAAAAAAGTATTTTTTAATGTGAGGGAGAATTTTTTATGTTACGAGAATTTGTCCTTTCTCAATGTAAAAAGCTTTTTGGGTTCATATCATAGCAATCACAAACATGAGCGTTTATTCCTGAAATAATCGGTTGGTGTTACGTATCCCTTTGTTGGATGGGTGTTGTATGGTCTCTTATTGACTCAGACGAAAAAACTGATATCAGAATGGGCCTAAAACTAGGAGGTAATATTCAAATCAAGTTTAATACGGGTACACCATCGGAGCTTATAATATACCGGTTTTCAGATTTGATGGGGTTCAGTACCTAGCAACTTGTTTTTGGATGATCAGTGTGGAGAAATCAAAAGCTTTTCAATAACATTATATTTTATTTTTCCGATTAGAATTTGACGCTAATAAGGTAAGGTAAAACTGTGAGATGTTTTTCATTTACAATGAAGTTAAGTATACAGCTGCAAGTGAACTGAACCATTATATGTACCCAGTTTAAGACCAAGCACTATAACTGTCAATATAAATAAAATGATTTCCTTTTAAAGCAAAATATTTAGATTAGCAGAGTGGAATGCTAGAATAGGTCTTATATTTAAATTTAAATATTTTTCATTCTTCGAATGAGTCCTTAAGTGAGCTCATTGTTGATATTTATTCCACTAAACAAAAATAGAACTTCACAATAATTTTGAAAAATAAAAAATAAAAAAACACAAGGGCATTTTATAGCTACCATGCAATCAATATACCATGTCAAGCTCACCAAGAAACCTAATAGGCCCTTTTATTAGTCTAAATTTGAAAGTGTTACAGATTGGTAGTGGAATTATAAAAACACAAGATAATAAGGAGGATTGTCTACGAAACAGGAGAAGCCGGGGTTTTTAGATAGATAGGATCTCATATGATAGGGCGGAGGTGTGGCTGGGGGTTATGAGATCCTAAGTGACTTGATGCGAAACAATACGGTCACTCATTGTCGTAGTCATATTAATCTATTATCTTCAAATTCATTAGGATTAGGATCTATTGTATGCTTATCATGATATCCAAGCGTTTAAGTAACTTTTTTTGTTTAGATATAATTCAATAAAGAACACTAAATTTTTCTATAAATGGCAGCATTAATGGCATTTCAGAACGTAAATATTAGTCGGATTTGGCCATTAATTGGATCTAGACTCATGAATATACATCCAAGAATATATTAACTGCAAATTGTATTTACTACCTTTCTTAGTTTGCTGATACTTTTAGTGATGTTTTGTTTAGTTAGCCTCATATGTATCTTATTTGGGATATAGCTCCCAAAAAATATGAAATATTTGGGTTAGTCATTTTTTCCTCTTTTGTCTTGGGAAATTTATTTTAATGTTCTAAAATGCTATGAAAACATTTAAAAAAAATTATAAAACAGAAAAATTTTCAAAAATATGCACCCAAATCATTTTTTCACTCTTTGGGTGGACTCAAATCAAAATTGGGAGTTGCAAATGAGGCTAATATTCGAGACCTATTGGATGATCAAATTAAATATTGAGCCTTGGTTTCAAAGAGGCAGATGCAAAGAGTATCCAAACAGAGGCTGTGCTTAAATTGATCCAAAAATGGCCCAGGCACCGAGTATTATCTTGAGCCTATCACAATGTAGAAAGAACAGGAATTACGGCTTAAACTATAAATGTACCACCACATAAAAAAAAAGTATCAAATAAAATTAGTCATAAAGTTAAAAATAGCTGCAATATCTTGAATCAATAAATGATTTACATATTCTCATCACAATACCCAGGATTTATACCCATCGATTGACAAAAAGTAGCCTATTAAAAGGGATCGTCGATTTGCCAAAACCTTGAATAGATTGAATGTTGACATGAAAATGCCGGTAAAATTTTCTTGCCATACACTAAAGAACAAAAACATAGGGATCAGTGGCTCAGCGAATAGGGTGGTATATTAGATAAGGTGTTTAAGACTGTTTGAGGAAAGGGAGGGGTAAATAACGAAATGCTCAAATGTTGATTTATGGATCAAGCGTTTAGCTAATACAGTGTCTGTATATAAAAACCCAGCCGCAAACCGTCAACTCCTCTTCCAATGTCATTCCATTTAACTGTAAAGGAAAGTTTAAATATTCGCATAATGGTTCACAACGAAAATCTCCCATCAAGAGTGACTCATATGAGCACCTCTTCTTTGCATGCTGATGCATACCTTAACGAAGGTCCCGATGTCGCCCCTGTAATTTCTACTTCTTCCACCTATCTTTTCAACAAACATGAACACGGTGCTAACAACTATGGAAAAGACCAATGGTACGAATATTCCCGTTATGGAACTCCTACCTTGGCCAGAGCTGAGGCCGTCATCAGTAAATTGACACACGGTTTTGCCACCGTTCATTCTAGCGGTTTGTCCAGCCTCTTCTCTCTTCTCATCCATTTCCGTCCAACCAGAATTATCATGAAACACGGTTATTTCGGTAGTGATAATGTGGTTAGTATCTATCGATCCGTTGTCCCTGAAGCCGTAGTTTTGGGACTTGATTGTGAGTACAAGGAGAACGATTTCGTATGGCTCGAAACCCCAGTTAATCCTACTGGTGAAATTGAAGATATTCAATACTTTGCTAACAAGGCTCATGCCGTCAATGCCAGACTTGTGGTCGATTCAACTTTTGCCCCACCACCACTTTGCGATCCATTCAAACACGGTGCTGACATTGTTATGCATTCCGGTACCAAATACTTTGCTGGTCATGCTGATGTACTTTGCGGTGTTGTTATCGTCAAGTGTTCTAAGACCAACGAGGCTCTTCACAGACAACGCGATGTTTTGGGTGATGTTCCTGGAAATTTGGAATCCTGGTTGCTTCTCAGATCGTTGCGCACACTTGAACTCCGTGTTTTGCAACAATCCAAGACTTGCCAAATGCTTGTCTCCTGGTTGGCCAATGGTGCTAAAGGCAGCACACTTGTTGAGACTGACGGTATTCCAGTCGGCTCTATCGTTTCCGTCAAACACGCTTCCACCCAAACTTTCAGTCCTTCCTTTGATGTCTGCAATCAGCATCCTCACGGATTCGGCCCTGTTTTCAGCATTCTCTTTTCTTCAAAAGAACAAGCCCTATACGTCGCCAGAAATTTGAAACTTACCACTTTTGCCACCAGTCTTGGCGCTGTCGTTTCTCTCGTTGACTGGCGTCACGGCGGTGATTCCGCCCAAGACCCAAGACTACTCCGTGTCAGTATTGGACTCGAAAATATTGAAGATCTTAAGAACGATTGGAGAAGCACCATAGTCGCCTCCGAATCTGCCATCAGAAAGAATAAATTATAAAGCGTTTTCTTAAATACTTTATTTCCATTGCATCTTTTTTCAATAAATTGTAATCCATATTATTTTTTTTAGTCTTTTATTCTCCTACTATTTTTGCTTATTAATTTATTTATTTTTAGTTCTCGTTTGATTTTTTTATTGAATCCTCAATTCAGTATAGAAATTAATTTGGCAAAAGGTTGTGCAGAACATCAAATTAGCCGATAAAATTAAGATAACGCCTTCAAACCTACTGAGTATTTGTGTGGACTGCAAATAGACTGCACGGCCCTACATATTCTCTTTCGTTTCTATATTAAGCCTGAAGCTTGGCCTCTATGATATCGTGAAAATGCGAATGGAGACCTTCCGGTCTGTATGACGACTATCAAATATGAAATTTTCAGATGAAATTTTTTCAAAAAAATGCTTCTTCTGCAAAATCGATGTGCCTGAAACTGTCAGCCAGATCTTATTAAATTCAGCTAAATTTCTGATTGGCATCCGCGTGCC
>LSSL01000842.1:0-16353 GCA_001953115.1 Smittium mucronatum | reverse complement strand
CCCCCCCCCCCCCCCCAATCTTTAAACACGAGTTCCATACAATTTGCTTTATCTTACCGAATCCCGTTTGAAAAAATCAGTCTAAAATGCAATAAAATCATGATAAACCACATTTTAAAAATACAGTGAAACTGAAAAAAGACCTATTGTCCTGTAAGAAATATCTGATGCTATTAATATTTCAGAGTAAATAAAGAAAAAAGAATGTTGCCAGTTTTGTTTTTTTTTAAAAAAAAGAATAGCTTTAGGAAATTTTATTTTGATATAGAAAACAAAGATAGAAATAACCACAAACAATTAATTAGTAAAATATATTCTAGGGTAATGAAGAATATGGATAGTCCAAAGAGTATGAAAAAAGGGTGAAGAACATATTTGGTATAAATACCCTTTTAATCTGAAAATAAAATAAAATAATAAAACGGTCAAGGCAAGTTAAATTATAAAAGCCTGGATCATTTGTCAAGCCCAGAATTATACCAAGACTCGAGAGCCTTTCCCCTTCTTCTGTTTGGGTTTTGTCTTTTTTGTTTTTGTCGGTTCCACAATTGGAATGTCGTGAGATTCTGTGATTTTATGCTGAATCGCTGGCTGTTCCATACTCACAAAATCGTGCATATCCTTCTCCTTTTCTACATTGATTGACGGAAGGATCTTACCAACCTTGTGTAACAACATTTTCCCTTCAATAAAGTAAATCAAAATATAAATCAGTAAAAGAAGCAAAATGGGTGAGAAAAGTCTCAAAGAAAAGACATATATTACTGTTTTTAATATTTGGATTAAGGAATCGGCCGGTCTCATCCTTAATCTCGATCTTTACACGTCCCGGAGAAAAGAAGCTTCTGGGATGAGACTTGTGCGGCTACATTGCAAATTCAAAATTAATTATTAAATAAACACAAGAACTTTTTAAATTTTATATAAACTTTACCTGGTAGACTGTTCTCAGTCCCAAAGTTCTAGCCGCCTCATATAACTGCCTATTGTGAGGTCTTTTTACGCTATAACTTTTTGAAACTTTGCGCCCTTTCTCTCTTGGCACATCATAGTCAAAATATATCGGGTACAAACAAACCCAACTCTTGGATTCTGAATCATCGTATTCCGGGTACCGATTCATACTTGATATGTTTGTCCGAAGCTTTTCGCTGCTGATTTCAAGGTTTTCAAACGATTTCTCAACACCAGTCGAATATCCAGGGAAATATTTGTCGTACCCAGAACTCAAGGGTGGTTCAGGCAATGGGAAATCCATATCATCATTCACCTCTTCTATTCGCGAAGTCATTGTAAAATGTTTGCTGTCTGGTTTTAAAACTTTCTTTTCTTAACGTTTAAAATATATGTATATTAGTTAGAAGCTTGACAGCTGGTAACTAAATGTTAATACAAAAATAAAAGGTATTATATTCTTTTTTTAATTTTTTTTGCAGACAACACCAATTTATTAAAGTTTGAGATTACAGCCTATTGGCGTTTTTTTCTTTCCCCCAAATACTCCAACTCTTAAATGGGTCTAGAAAATTATGCCGCAGAAATTGGCGACAAGTTCCTCAATGCGTGTGATTCGACTTTTAAAAATTCCCCTAAATTTATTTTAGCCAACTTGTGAACATCTATAAATTTCTATTGGTCTATTTTATACGAATACTTGCATTAACTCATCGTTTAAAAAATTAAAATAAGAATCTATTCGCTGAATATTGAATTAATATGCAGCTTTTCCAATTAAACCCCAGTGGGTGTCTTTGATCAGCCAATTGTAACATGTGTGTATATAGTGGAAATGACAGCTTCAATAATTATAAATATTAAAGTTCATAGTTCCGTTTGGAGATTAATTACAGCTATGCTCCTTTTATTGTTTTAAATAAAATGATCGATTACTACGAGCTTCTTCAAGTTCAGACTAATTGCACCGATGAAGATCTACGGAAATCATACCGAAGACTAGCTCTGATTTGGCATCCTGGTATTAACTTTATAAAACTTATCTTTCCACAGCTTCTAATACAAAATAACAGGTTTGTGTTTTATTATCTAGATAAAAATCACGGCAATGTAGATGAAGCTACTCAAAAATTTTCTCAAATCAAAGAGGCTTATGAGACCTTATCCGATCCCCAAGAAAGATCATGGTATACTCAATAAATATTCTCGCTTTTTTTTTACTCCAATAAATCCATTTCTCTTTTTGGCTCACAATGGGCCTATATTAAAATCTTTTAAATCTTTTTTTACTTTTTCTTAATTTTCTATAGGTACGATAGTCACAAGGAGCAAATTCTTAGAGGAGGTACATCAAATCTAAACACCCCCTTTTTTTAGAGAATTTTTTTTTAAATCCTATTAGAACAATCAAGTGTTTTTCCAGCTTTTGTTTACAACTAATGCGCTAATATTTTTTTTTAAATATCAAAACTTTGATAGACGATATTGGTCCTAGCGAATATGGACAAGACTCTGAAATCTCTGGAACAAGTAGCGAAACGATCTTGAAATATTTTAGTATTTCTAAATTTAAAGAATTTGATGATGGTCCAAACGTAAGCTTTTATTCTTGCACCCTTTTTAAATTTATTTTATCTTTTATTTTAATATGCCTGGCTTCAGGGTTTCTACAATGTTTACGGGGAACTGTTCAGAAAATTGAGAGATGAAGAACTTGCTGCGATCCATAAATTGCCATTTAGAGTCGAAAACGAAGAAATTCAAATGTTGTATCAACTTGATTTTGGAGATTCAGGGACGGTATATGATCCATACTACAATGGAGCAGGAGATACAGCAGAGAATAAGAGAAACCAAAAAACGGATTTTACTACTCTAAAGAGTTTTTATACATTTTTTACAACTTTTACTACCTACAAGTCTTTTTTGTTCATGGAGAAATACCGGCTTCCAGACGCACCAAATAGAATCATTAAACGGCTTATGGAGAAGGAAAATAAACAACTGGTAGAAGCAGCAAAGAGGGAATTTGTCGAGAGTGTCCAGACTCTAGCTAATTGGGTTAAAAAGCGAGATCCACGATTCAAACTACACACTGAGCTCGTTTCAAAAGTGCAGGCAGAGCGACAGGCTGCTAAAAAAGCTAGCAAAAAAAAGGCACGTCCAGCAACCGACTTTGAAAGACAGATGTGGCAGCAAGTCGACTACACAAATCTTCTTGATGAACACCTTCCTGAATTCGAAGGTCTCGGAGTTCCAATAATCCCACCTGAGAATTCTTTAAAAGATAAAAATTCTGATGAATCAGAGTTTAGCTGTCTTGTTTGTGATAAAGACTTTAAGAGCCATTTACAGCTGGAAAACCATTTGCGGAGTAAGAAGCATAAACGCGCCGCTCTTGAGTTACAGGCTATGATGGAAGCTGAGGATTCGGCTCTAGCTGCTGGTGGACAAGAAGATTCTCAACAGCACTTACCTGATTCCGATGAAGAATTCATCACCCCAAACTCTAGTCCTAATCCCAACTCCAGTCCTAATCTTAAGTCTGATTTTATTTCGGATCTTCAGAATAGTGACTCTGAATCATTCGGCCTTTTAAATCCAAATTCTGATCAGAAACCGCCTATTTCTACCAATTCTGACTTTGAATTGGATATCTCCATTGACATTGCTGACCAATTATCAGGTCTAAACCTGAACAGCGATCACACGATTGGGCTTAATAAAAAGAAAAAGAAGAAAAAGTCGAAAGCTCTAAAGTTCTCATTCGACAGCGACAACGAATCAGAAGAGATATTAGGTGAGTTTAATTCAGCAGTTAACGAATCAGAGGAAAGAATGGTGCAAAACGACACAGCGGCGAATGAATCTGAAGAAAAAGTGGAAGTAATGGAGGCTGAGATAGAAACAAGAAACATAGAAATAGAGGAAGCTATCAATAGTAATGGTAAAAAAAATAAAAGTAACAAGAAAAATTCAAGCAAAACGGCCTATCTTTTATGCAACGTGTGTAGCAAAGAGTTCCAATCCCGAAATCAGCTGTTTTCGCACATTAAAGACACTGGTCATGCTCTCGCACCTGCGCTGAGCAAACGGGAGCTGCGGCAGATCCTGCAGACCCGAACAAGTATGAAAAAGAACAAATGAATATCCACTAGATGCTGTTAGATGAATTCTTTTGATTTATTTTTATTTTAGTTGACTTTTAGATTGTAAATATTACAAAAATAAAATAAAATAAAGCATTGATTCTTTAAATTTATAATACCGAAAAAAAAAAAGAGAGATATAACTTAAAGAGCAATATTAGCGCAGTGGACTGAAATCAAAAGGCTTCATTATGACAGAATTCATTTTCTGCAAAAGAGGCATCGTCTCGTTGACTGATTTGGACCAATTATCATCCTTCCAAGCACCCTTTCTAGAGTTTTTGCGGTCTAGCAGGGAACTAAATGGTAATGGAAAAATAGAGTAAAAATTAGACTTGCAAATAAAAAAAAAGAAAAGTTATTATGTGACTTACTCGTAGACCCAGAGGTGGTGGACCTGGTTTAGGGCACCTTCCTTAGAATACCATGCGCCCTTGAGACTACTCAAATTAGACCGAGTGCTTAGACTATGGAACCATTTCCCCTGCCATTCAAGGAGCTTTCCGGGATGCAAGTTATAAGATCGCAATTCGTATATGCCGCCGGTGGTAATTGGAGGACTGGTAGGGCAGAACTCGAATTCCTGGACGAGCTGGTTGCTGCGGCCAACGAGGAGAGAGACAATCTCAGCCTCGATGGCGGCGACTTTTGGATCTTTGGTCTTCTCGCACCAGATAGATTCCATTTGGTCATAGCCAGAATACTCCCAAATGTGATAGACAGTGTCTAGATCACCAACGATTGTTGACCAACTACCAGTCAATTTCATTCGGGGGTAGTATTCCTGGGCAAGTTTGGGGTACAGTTCAGAGCTATACCAAAGATAAAAAAAAATGATATGAGTACCCCTAATCCACACACCTCAACAACGAAAGAATAAAAAAAGAGAGAGAGTAGGCTGAAATTCTTACATTAATTCCTTATACCGAACTAACCCTCCGGCCTTGATTTTATGAACTAGTGTAAAATGGGAGGGAAAAGTTTACAAATTATTTTTTCCAGTTTAAAATAGTTTTTAGAAAATGTGACTGTATTCCAAAACCCCTTGCTGGAACATAAAACTGGCAAAAAAAAAAATAAATAAAAAAATAAAGATAGATTACCGACAAACTCGTGCTCGTACTTTTCGCGGGCTCGCAGTTTGGATTTAACGTCTTTGAAATCGTCACTTTGGCCCTGTCCAAAAATAAGCCGCGAGATAAAACTGCCCTTGGCAGGTTCAGGAGTGGAATTAGGGGGTGGCACAGCTGGTTCATTGTTGATATTGGGAGTGGCGGGTTCAGTCGGCTTGGTCGTGTAGAGACTTGCTTGCAGTTTGCCCAGATACTGCGGAACTGCAGAACCAGCGCCTAATAAAGCGCGAGAGGACGATGCAGCATACAGAGAATTTTTCAAAGTCAGTCTATTCATCAGATAGATGGTTAATAGTACGAGTTGTAAGGAATGGTGGAAATAAAAAAGAGAAAGGGGCTATTTGTGTTTATTAATTGAAAAGTAAATAAAAGAAAACTGTGGAAGAAACAAAAATATAAACTGAATGGCTTTTCTTTTGAGAATAAAAAGGATTCCTTTTATCAAAGTCTGAACTGCTCTGTCCTTCCTATTCCGGATAGTGGGTGGAGTGGTTGCAAGAAACTGGTTCGGGCTTTAAGGGGCCTAGTTCGGGGGGTTTCGCCGCAAAGCCGCTCATCGACATCTTCATCCCCTGATTGGATACACTCGACTACGCATCGAGATCCCAACATTCCGCCAATATCGGCTAAAGCTTTTTTTTTTATTTCCAGACCCTCAGAACTCAATTATCTTCCAATAAACGCACTCGTGGCCCGATCACGCATTCATTTCCAACTGTGCGATTGGATGCAGAGATGGGCTGGGCGCAATTAGGGCAGTTTCGGTTAATGCTGGCCTTTTTATGGCCTAGAGATTCCCCCTAGCTTCATCATCACCCTTCGCTTTTAGCCATATCTCCCACCCTTAAGTCTGATCCAGATCCTCTTCCCCTTGTTTGAGACTGGTATTTCTGTCGTCAGCTTGTAGCGAGTCGATTTTAGACACACCATCTCTCCGTGTGTACGGCAGCGTAGTTTCAAGTACTTGTGACTAAAGAGGGTTTTCCCCCTGAGTGTGCATTTATATCTCATTGTAATTTCTGCTAAAATCGTCATTTTGGCAACCAGAAAATGTCAGAGTGGCCGCTCCCTTAAAACTAGATATTACTTGTAGTAACCCCATTAAACTCTTACGGATCCTAAATTGTAAAATTTATCCTCGCAAAAGCCTATAATATCTCTGAATTTAAAAATGCATTATAAATACCTGTAAACCCTCCTACCCTTACTCCCCACCAATTTTTAAAAAAAATAAATCTAAAATCAAACAATTACAGATGTTATTTCTTCACAAGTCTAAAAATATACTAACCAGCAAATTAGTCAAACTATTCGAAATTAGTGAATAGGTAATTGGCCAGTTTGCGATTAAGGTATGGTCTAGCATTCCCCAACCGGATCGAATGGTCCGAGTCTGGATACACCATAACAGTAAGGTTATCGTCATCGTTATCCTGGAGCTTGCTTAAAAGAACAAACGAGTTTTGGATATGAACATTATCGTCACCGGTCCCATGCATAAGGAGCAAATTGGCTGCTGATATTTGCGTAAAGTTGTGGACCGCTGACAATGCGTACCCGTCTGGATTGAGTTCTGGGGTGCTCATGTACCGCTCCGTGTACACTGTATCGTAAAACTTCCAGTCTGTGACGGGTGCAACCGACATTCCGATCTTGAATGGGGAAAGTGCTGCGGTTTCCAGGATTTTCAGTGTGAGGAACCCGCCATAAGACCAGCCCCACGAGCCCACATTATCAGCATTAAGGTACGAGTACTGATCGAGGAGGTACTGAGTCGCTTTCGCAACATCTCTGGCTTCCACGACACCCAATTGCCGGTCAACGATTCGTGAGAATTTCCTCCCTTTGTATGCCGTTCCCCGCGGATCAATGCTTGCCACTACCAACGGACTGGCATTCGCATGTTCTGTCATGTTTGCGCTCGCCGAAACTGCTGCTGCATTCCACGACGACAAGATATAGTTCTCAGTCACTTCCTTTGAGTTTGGTCCCCCGTAATAGTTTATCAGGAGCGAGTAGTGCCCCTTGAGCGATGGATCGAACCCGGGTGGGAAGAGGAATCTGACATCCAAGTCCGCGTATCCAGGCTCGCTCGGAACCGTTATGATTTTTGTTGTTGGTATTTCCATTCCAGATAGGCGTTGTCGCAATTCCTGGTTAGTTCCCAGATCCAGCACTGGTGGCGATACATCGATTTGTCCCAAATCCAATTCGTACACTGCTCGCCATGGAACATCAGGTCCCAAGTACGTCACCGTTCCGTACTTGCCACTACTTGACAATGAAAAATCGTACGAGCCTTGGCCTGATACTTCTTCCGGTAAATTCTTTTTGGGGTTAATCATCTGCGCCGTTTTGTTTCCATTCATATTTATCGAGTAAATGTCGGCTGCATATGAAGCTCGAGTGGTGGCCCGATAATAAATTATATTTGACAAGGGATCGTACGCCAGAGATCCGTCGATAACTTCCCAGTTGCCGCTAGTTATCATTATTGGATTTGATGAGTCCAGTGGCGAAAACAATCCAATATGCATAAACCCATCGCGTTCTACCAAGTCCAAGTACCCATCACTTCCAGTTCCCGTGTTGTTTTCGGGAACGTAAACCAACGAATTGGTGATTTCAATCCACGCATTGTCCGTATCTACTGAACTATCCGTTCTGGTTTGCTTGACAACGAACCCGGACCCATCAACTTCTGATGCGATAAAAGTCCAAAACGTGTTCTGGATTCGGTTAGCCACTCTGATCAGAACGTCACTGCTGGTACTAGTCATCCAACTCACCCGAGTCACAATATACTCTTCGTCTAAGAGATCTATCGGTTGCGGACCGCTTTTTTCAACCGAATTCAAATCGTACATATACAGCCTCGGAACTGGGTTGGGGTATCCAGCCTTCGGGAACTTGATTGCCTGTTCCTCTGGGTAGCTGTTGTTAGCATCGTATGGATGGTACAGACTGTACTTGAATTCAGGAACGAGCGTATCGTTTGCCTGCAAGAATATGATCTTTGTGCCGTCAGGCGACCACCAATGCGAGCTAGAACTGGCAAAAACTTCCTCTTCATAAACCCAATCTGAAATTGCATTGAATACATTCACACCTCCACTCGTAGTCACCCGGTTAATTGTAGACATGTCGGACACGTACAAATCGTTCTCGATAACAAACGAAATAGTATGGCCAACGGGAGCGAACTGAGCGAGTGTAACCTTATCGTTAAGTCGGTCGGACAGTGGTGCCATACTCGCACCTTGCACATCGTAAATGTAATACGTCGAGTAGTATGAGTGGCGGAATATCTTTTCCCGGCCGGTTTCGAACAATATATATTTGAAATCTGGCGACACCAAAGACGAAATAAAATCCGTATCTGTTGGCAACCCGGTCTGTTCAAGTGCATGTTCAATTTCTGAGGATTCTGCCAATATTTGACTAAACGTACCATCAACGCTAACGACTTTATAGCCGCTTTCAGCAGATAGATACAGCCCGTCCAAGGAAGAATTGCTTGGATGCTTTAAGTAATCAATGTCGTCTAGAACTGAAGCAAAAACACCCTTGTTGTATTCATCAAACGAGATGTATTTCGGACTGGAACCAGTATCAGTCGCACCCATATCCCTCTTACCCGACCGAACTGACTTTTTATGTGAAATAGTCTCATAATTTTTCTCGTTAAAATTACCCAAAACCTATTCCCACCAATTAACGGAAAGAAGTTTAATAAAAAAAAAGTGTTTATCGATAGTCGATTTAAAGAGTAATAATGGTATTAGTTAAAATAAATTACTAATTCGTTGTTTATAAAACTCTTTATGGACGAGTAATGGGAAATTAGTATGTATAAACCCAAGGCCGTGGCAAGAATCGACAGTATAACATGAGCTATACTGACTCTCTTTAACGCTGGTCTTGATGGATGTTTTTTGTTACTTAGTTTAAATTTTTTTAACCCATGATAATAACCATCTCTCTCAATTAGACTTTTTTCGGTCTCGGCATCCAACTTTTCCTGCTCTATATTTTATATTTAAAAAAAAATCAAATAAGGACGTTTGAGCTTTTGTAGCCAGTTATAAGCTTTATGATTTTATAACAGTACCTATATATGCAGAAGGTATGTCAACATTGACACTGTGAGTTTCCGCAGCTTGATTATTTCCGCTTTCGCTCGTTGCCATACTTTTTAAATGATTTTTTGATATATAATCTAGTAATAATACTACAAAAATATTCTGGTATTTGCCAGATTTCTTTACTCTCCAAGTATAATGGAAATGTGGTAGTGGACTAATAGCTTTCAGGGGACCCTTTTCTATTTATATGAATTCCGATCAGTACATCAATAAAATCACTAGTATTTACCATTTTAACAGAGAAAAAATACTCCCTAATAAGTTTTATCTTTTTCCATCTACTCCTCCCTTAGTGCCAAACACTGAAACGCACTTTATCCATATACGGCCACTCTTTGTGATTATGAGCCTACCTACTATCCACGTAACCTTGCATATCCCCCTCCCCCTTCTCCTTCTCCTTCTCCTTCCCCTAAATGGAAACATTATACTCTATCAGTTTTCTAAATCAGGCTAAATTCAATCGCACATCCCTGAATCCCCCTCATCCCCACCCCCTTCTTTTTCCTATTACGCTCAACAGCAAACAAATCATATTGAGTCCTCCCACAAATGTACCCACTACTTTGATTTATTTCCCTCACTTTTTCCCCTCCCCCTCTTTATTCCTAATTGGGAAACTGCCGGTATTTTTATTTCTAAACACATTAAACTGTTACAACTTACGCTTTTCCCTTCTGATTGACCCTTAATTTTTTTTTTAGTCTAGTAACTCTATTGGCAACGGCCATCAGAAACTAAATGCACAAGAAATAGATATGATTGATATCAACTATGTTTAGTCATAAACTCTAATATTCTTTTAAATTTTTTTATTTAAATAGTGTAAAATCATGTGCTGGTCTATTGGCTGCGTACCAATGCGAAACTAGGGCTAATTGTATAGCCAACTTGCTATTACCCGGAATGGACCCAAGTTGGCTAAGATGGCCAAGAATATGTGATGAGCTGAATCAAGCTCGAAATTTGAAACAAGGCAAAATCACAGAGATGATCGAGTTTTTTTTTTAGTTTAGATCCTATTAACAACGGCGGCATGACAGCAAACCTACTGTACATTTTACCTACTTTTTTTTTGACCACTTTTAATGACATTTTTTCTGTTTTATACTTTCGCTACAAATACGTCTTTTGATAGGTTGTTTGCATAACAATTTAGAGTCCCGATATGGATAAAAAGTAGGTGGAAGTATGATTTTTTTGTACAACGAATTTCATTGTAAGATAACGTCATTAAAAATAGGTGGAAGTATTATGAGTGGGTGAATAGCCATTATAGTAGAAATAGGTGAAATGTCCTGACACCAAACTGACAGTGCATTGAGCGCACTGATAATGCATTGATTCGGCGCTTTTCCCCCCTGATTTCGATTTTGCCTCTATAAAAATCATTTATCATTTATCAATGAATCATTTTTAGGGGCTGAATGTTATTCTCTAAATGAGATTCAAGCCTCGACTATAGAGTTTCTTACATGAATGCGTCTCTTGAAGGTACTTTTCTTGTGTTTTGTAGACACACCAATATGTATATATAATAAAAGTGTTATTTGATTTATGGACTAACCGTAACTAAATCTTGATGATCGCTTGTTGTGAGTATTTGAGTTTATTAAGCGATCAAACCAAACCATGTGTCAAAGAAAAAAAAGAGTGTGGATGATTGTAAATATATATTTTTTGTTTCTATTTAGATAGTTTAAAACCATGTTTAATTACACTGCTAATAATTTCGATTTTTTAATTGATTTACATTTATATATAGATTTCCCGTAATATATATATATATATATATATAGTATTATCAGTAGGGAATAAACTTTTTCTATAAATTTTTTAAATTTGTTTACTCAAATGAGGAATTTGCAAGTTTAATCACGAAAACTTGACGTTTTCGCGCCCAAATAAAAAATCCATTTTTTTACAATCATGTATATTCAGTAATCCTCTTATATATTACTTGTATATAAACCCCTTAAAAATATTGTATTTATCTTCAAGGGCTATCTGTAACATTTGCGTTGCAAATTACTTTTAATCCACTTGAAATTCTTTCTGCGACAAGTGTGGCCACATGTAATCCATAAATATCACCTTTTTACAGAGAAAATTTCCACACTGTTACTTGGAGGCCTTCAATGTAACACGAGAATATTTTGTTAAAATTTAGCATATATACTCATGTTCAAATGCTATAGACATTTTTTTTTTACAAGAATTTTGTGTTCTACAAAACCATTTTGCTAATAGAATCTACGATAGTATTACCTTTATAGTTGCACCGCGACTTCACTGAGTAAATCAAAAACCGTCTTTTAAATACCAAATCATCTTGATTTGTATATGAAAGTTTTCCAAATATTTAAAAAAAAACAGTATGCTCAAATTCACACCAACAACTATAGTATATTTTATTTAACAGTTAAGCGCGTTTGGGGGGGGGGGGTTAAACAAGTGCTGAGTAGTATAAAAAATATAAACTCGTTATTTTATTAAGGTAAATTCCCTCGCGAAATTTTTGCGCCAAGTTCGTCAGCGAGACATTTAACGCCCAATTAGCTTTTGGGCATTGGTTCAACTCTCATCAAACTTATTGATTGTGCTTGAGCTGGTTTGATTCGCCTCATAGCCTGGTTCTGTTCTGCATAAAAAAAATATAAAAAAATAGCCTGGTTCTGTAAGAGCTTGCTTTAAACTGCGAAATACGATTTAGTTGCTTGCTGCTAGTAGTCGTCAACCCAATAATCCTTTACACCAGCAAAATATTTTGCATTTGTCTGGCTGGTATGGGTGGCTATAAAGCTCGTTTATTTCATTTACTGAAAAACGCTCTGATTTTATATCCCTGTCCTCTTTTCTTCTGGCCAATGATCTCGTTTTAGCTCCCATTTATCAAAACATTGGTTGGATTAGACTGGTTAATAATAATACTTGGAGATCTCTACAATGCCATTCGCAATTCTTTATTCTATACGAAAAAAATTTTCTTTGCAAATTAGCCTGCAAAATCAAGGGTATGTCTGGCCAATCATCTGCATGTGTGTCTGTTGGCTGTCTGCTCTTGTATTGATTGACATTAGTAGTTGTTTTAATACTCACATTGGGCCGACTGTTCTCCAACACTCTTTAAGCTTCTCCTTAAGGTTAACTTTTTTTGACTGTTAAAGATGGCTCCAAGTTTCCAGAAGCCCGAACTTGCTTTGAAGAGAGCTGAAGGTATTGTTCTACATTCATTAAGCCAATTTTAGTTGTAAGTTCTTATCGTTTATTTTCTAAATTTTCTGATTAAATTTCATCTTTTAGAATTGATTGCCGTTGGTCAACACAATGCCGCCCTTCAAACTTTACACGATGTCCTCTGCAACAAAAAACCTAGAAATCATGGGTATCAATCTTATGATCTTTTCTTGCCAAAATTCGTCGAATTGTGCGTCGAGCAACGAAAAGGCAAGCAACTAAAAGAGGGATTACAGCAATATCGTAATCTAACTCAAAACACTTCCATCGAATCTTTCCAGAATATGGTCTCTTTGGTCCTCAAACTATCCGAAGAGAAAGTCAGAGCTGCTCAAAAGCAAGCTGATAAACTCAGTGTTGATCAAATTGGTGATTTGGAAGAATCGGAAACCCCTGAATCTATTCTCCTAAGCGTTGTGAGTAGCGAACAAACTAAAGACAGAACTGATCGTGCTGTCGTCACTCCCTGGCTGAAATTTTTATGGGAGGCTTATAGAAACTTACTTGATCTTTTGCGTAATAATGTTAGATTAGACAAGTTGTATCAAACTGTTTCTAGAAAAGCTATCAACTTTTGTGTAACTTACCAACGCAAAACTGAATTTAGACGTCTATGCGAATTGCTTCGTGGTCATCTCCAAGCTATCGTCAAGTACTCCAATCAAACTTACTCCATTGATTTGACTGATCCTGAAACTATGCAAAGATACATCGATACTAGATTTAATCAGCTTAATGCCGCTGCTGAATTGGAACTTTGGCAGGAATCCTATCGTTCTATTGAGGATTTGAACAGTCTCTTTATTCAATCTCGTCGTGCCGTTAAGCCTTCTGCTCTCGCTATTTACTACGAAAAGCTTACCCGCATCATGTTCAAGGCTGGAAATCAACTTTTCCTCGCTGCTGCTTGGCATTGTTACTACAGTTTGATCAAAGATCAACATAAAATCGTTGGTGATGTTGAAATCAAAAGGGCTGCTAACAACGTTCTCCTAAGCACTTTGGCTGTTCCTATTATCCGCTCCTCCTCTCGCATTATGTTGGCTGAAGCTAGCGAGAACAAGTATCGAACTACCAGATTAACTGGACTTCTTATGCTCAGCAGTGCTCCTACTCGTCAAGGTTTGATCAGCAACATCTCTAGACTTAATCTCTTGAGAATTGTCGATCCCGAATTGCGTCCCATTTATGAGTTGTTGGAAGATAAATTCCACCCTCTTTCAATCTGCAAGAAGCTGACCCCCATTTTGCGTGATCATGTAGCTACTGTTCCTGACATTTCTAAATACGTTCCTTTGCTCACTAACGTCACCCTCACTAGATTGATTCAACAGCTATCTCAAGTTTATAGTACTGTTCGTCTAGATATTCTCTACAAGTTGGCAGAATTCGATGAACCCTTTTCCATGAAACCAATTGATATTGAAAGATTCGTCATTAATGGTGCCAGACGTGGTGAATTCCAGCTCCGTATCGACCATGAACTTAAAGCCATTGTTTTCGATGTAGACCCATTCGATGCTTCTCGTTCCGAAAACTCCACCACTCCTCTCCAATCTTCTCCTGCTGATTTGATGAGAAATCAACTATCATCAATCGCCATTTCTTTGTCAAACGTTCAGCGCGTAATATGCCCTGATTATATTGCTGAAAAAGCTGCTCACCATTCTGAATCCATTGTATATGCAAAAGAAGTCTCTGAAATTGAAAGAACAAGTGTTGCCGCTCGCAAGGAATATGTTGAATTCAAAAAGAGAGTTTACGATGAACAATTGGCCTTCAAAAAGAAAGAAGAGGCCCGTCTCAGACAAATTAAAATTCAGCAAGACGAAGAAAAGGAACGCATTCGTCAACAAGAGCTTAAATTATCTCAAGAGCGCGCTAGAATTGAAAGAGAAAGAGAGAAAATCAAACGTGAAGAAGCTAAGCGTCTTGCTGAGTCTCTCAAGAGTAAATCTGGTCTGGATGTTAAAATTGAAGACCTTGAATCTATGGATAATGATAAATTGATGCAGCTACACGTACAGCATATGGAGAAGGAGAAACAAGATGTTCAGACCAAATTGAAGGCTGCTTCTCGACTCATGGATCATTTAGAAAGAGCATATCGTCAGGAGGAACGCCCCTTGTTGGCCAATGATTACGAAATACAAAAGACTCAAGATCTTGAGAATCATGAAAATTCTTACGTTGCAATTCTAGAAAACTCTAGAATTAAGTTTGAACATGATATTGCTATAAAGAATCGTATTTCTCGCATGCTTGACGATTATACATTCACCAAAAATCTGTTGCATAGTAAAAACGCTGAAAAGGTTGCCCAGTTGGAAGCTGAAGCTAAGGCTAATCTGGCTAAGGCTAAAGCCAGCCGCATAGAAATGTACAAAAAAATGAAGGCCGACAAAGAGATGCGCGATCAACAAGCTGAAAAGGAGCGCATTGAACGCGAAGAGCAAGAACGTATCACCAAAGAAAAGTTGGAGCTATTGGGATTAGAGAAAAAACAAGCTTTAGCTCAATCGGCCGCAGAGAATAGTCAAAGTTCTACTGGATCTGCCTCCGCTACTAAGAAGGCTTACGTTCCTCCTGGAAAACGTGCTGGGGTTAAAACCGTTATGCCTCCAGCACCATCCCCAGTCATGGATAAATCTCCTGCACCTCCTGTCTCATCTGCCCCTCCTGCCCGAAAGGCATACGTTCCTCCCAAACGGGCTGCTGTGCCTTTTGAATCTGCAAACTCATCGGCCTCTAACTCTCCCAACCCTGCTGCCAGTGCCGGTTCATACCAGGTTAAAAAGCCTACAACCCAATCCACTGGAAATCCAGACTCAGCTTCTGATAAACTTACACCATCCGGAACCAAAAAATGGGTTCCCAGTTTCAGAAAATAATTTCTTGATTTTAGGCTATATTTTTTAACCCACTCTAAGCTAGTATAGAGTCACTCATTTATTATTTTCATAATTCCGCCTTTTTTATTTTAGGAACTTTTAGGATTATACAACCAATTATATCATAGTGCCTATTATATTTTTATGAGGATATGTGGATTCATCAATGTTATATTCCTTGTGTTAATATTGAGCATGCTTTTCCATATTAAAATTTGATTTTGTTTGATTCTCAGGTATGTCGATAAGCATAAAACTTTGTTATGTATCTATAAATTTATGTTTTATACGGGTTTATATGGATGAAGTCAATATTTTATTTCTAGTGGAATTAATTCTTTGGATGATTGTTTATAATTTCACAAGAACTCTACAATATAAAAATACATTTGGAAATGGTCATGTATATAACCAAAGTGATTTTTCAGTGTAATAACATGAGAGCGTGCTCCACCGACTTTTCTATTTGATTAAAAAACACTTCTGGCCGTCAGCATAATCTCATATTTGTAGTTTAGGGTAGTTTCAATCAAGATAGAGGCTGTTAATATCAAAGTTTGTGCTATAGATAAAAAAACTTTGCAAATATGGAGTTTTTAAGCCATTAAAATTTTTTGTTAAATAAAGGGCAAATTGACAAATTAGTATACTCTTCCAAAAACGAGACATCTAATAACTATTAAAAGAGGCCTTGTGACTTTTCCTAAAGATTATATAAAAAAAAGCATACACAAAGTCAATATGTATTGTTTATCATTTATTTTGCCGAAACCCAAACTGGTACAAGAAACAAGACACTTTTAATTTTGCAGCTTTGCAAGGAAGCGCCGCACCCCCCCCCCCC
>LSSL01000841.1:0-10426 GCA_001953115.1 Smittium mucronatum | reverse complement strand
AAAAAAAAAAAAAAAGAGAGAGAGAGAATGTGTTGGGAATAATGAAAATTCTGAAAAGATTCCAATTTTTACTTTAATTTTTCGAAAGCCGTTTTTAAATAGAAAGAATCATCCTCTGATATAATTTATAAGGATAAAGGGACTTTTGCATAAGAGGAAGATTAGTTTTTTCTAAAAACTTTTTTCTGGGGGGAGGGGGGTATTGAACTGTAAACAAATCGTAAAGTAAACGATAATAGCGCAAAGATAAAAGTATAAATATAAAACAATGCTGGAATCCCTAAAGTATTTGCAGAGAGAGAAAGAGATTAATTTAAAAATCAGTTTCGAAATGCCATATACGAAAAAATAATTTATTTTTTTTTTGAAAATATTGTGAAAGAAGGACTAGTAGTAAACATTAATAAACCAGGGACCTTTTTTTTTTTTTTAAAAAAAAAATAAAATAAAATAATGTATATTTATTGAAATGAAAAAGGAACGAAAAGTATAATCGAAAACAAAATTTCAATAGTGGAAAAAAAAAAAAAAAAAAGACCCATGAAATGATTTACCCAAAAAAGTAATATTAAAGAACTTGTATTTAATACGATGGATAAAAAGAAATGGCACTCATGTCTGATACCAGAAATGTAAAACTAAGCATTAGGATAAACAGACCCATTCACAGAAGATTCTAGAGATTAAGGAACAAGTAATTTTTCAAAAAAGGAGGAATGTTTAAGAGCCTGCTACCAATCCAACAAATACGGAGAAGGGGATGGTTAGGGAAAAGTAATTGGACTTTTATCTAGTTTGGTTAAATGTTTAGTTTTGGGACCATGTAATATTAGTTCAGCAATTAACCTTTAGCTTTTAAATGTCCTGAATAATAACAATAAAGTTGCTCATTGTAACAAGTTCTCCAGGTGGAATATTAATGCGCTTGTATATACTGCTTTTGGTGGATTTTTTTTTTTTTTTTTGCAGATAATGCTGAATTAGTAGTGCTAAATTGATTATGTTGTGATATAGTTTTTAATATGCTACACACATAAAATATAAAAAAGTAGATCTTTTTGGGTGTAAGAATATTCTTTTAATTAGGAAGAGAGGAGTAGGGAGTTACAGGGGTATTGGTTGTACTTTTTTTCTGTTATTACCAACTTTGGTTCCTCAGTTACAACTTCATAAAAAGAAATAACTGTTAGTATGAGCGCCTTCATTGAAGACTATATCCATGTATCCATATGGCGATAATAACTTTGAATAAAAAAAATAAAACCAAAAAAATAATGTTGATTTGAGAACTGCGAATAACTTTTGAAGAACTTTTCCTACTACATGTTTTATTTTTATTTTTATTTTTAATCTTTTTTGTGCCGAGTTTTACTGCCAAATTCATTCTAACAGCCGAGATCCCTTTATTTTGTAGCGAAGTATTTTTGGAATTCAGTAAACCCAGAGTTGATCGTCTGCTTTTTATTTAGAAAAAATCATACTTAATCCACCAATGGGTGTGTCCACAGCAAAACACATTTTCGGAATTATGGCTCAAACTATAATTTCATTCTTCCGCTCTTTTTTTGATAAACATGTTATCTAACACGATATATGAGAAATCAAAAGGATTTACTAAATCTTCAGAAAAAAGCACATAGATCGAAAAATAATGTTACAGGACAAATCCTAACAATAAAAGTACTATTCCTTTCTTAGAAGAGAATTAATACTATTAAACTAATAAAACGTTAATAAAAGTAAGATATTAATGGTTAAAGCTGATAGCTACATAAAAAAAAGCCAAAGTGGATCATATAAGTGAGGCTTCAAATGAAGTATAAAGATGTATAAACAGGTGGAAAATATTAGGCTTATGGGAGTATAATAAGCGCTCGTATAAATGACTTCTGAAACCATGCTATAAAACCGGGTCCTAATAAATAATCGAGTCCTTTTCTGTGTTGGTAATTTAGTTGAGCAAAGTATTTCAGGGGTAAAGAAAATTAAAGATGGGGTAATAATTGCAGGGATAAAGTGTGCTGAATTGAACATTTCAGCTAATCTGGGATAAAAGTACACAATAAATCGTCCGCCAGCTAGATATTATATTCTTCGAGTGCCATTCTACGCTGACCAGCAGAGTTGATGTAAAAATCGCATCCATCAATTAGATTTTCATTCATATTCCCCTCCACTATCCGAACTGGTGATAATAAAAAAATTCAAATTAGTTTTTAATTAAAAGAAGGAAGCAGTAGAATATGGAAACATTACTTCTCTTGCTTAGACCCTGTCCAAAGTTAGTCAAACATTTGATCGCTTGGAAGACAGTAAGTATGACACAAAGTAGAGCGAGTAAACCTGTAAAGTTGATGTTCACAATGTTTTAAAAAAGTATAAAAGATATAAAAAAAGGGATTTTTACCAAAGAAGGTGAGGAGGAGCCTCTGATTATAGTACTTGGCATCCTGCTGTTTGTCGTAAATCCTGATGATTTTGAAAGTATAATACCCAATAAATGCGATAAGACCAACGACAAAAATCCACATAAGAGTTCGGCTCTCTCGCTTCAATGCATATAAAGCGACAATCAAAACAGCCAAACTTATTGGGACCAAGGCTATAGTAATCGGGAACTCTATATCTCCAGAATGTAAAATTAGCAATACATACTGAGTAGCAAAGGAGACAAAAAAGAAGAAGTCCATTTTCAAGAGTTGTACGAATAGTAAATACTGTTTGTACATATCTCTGAATAGCATATTAGCGCCTATCAATTTGTACATTTCCCAACCAAAAATCCTATACAGTTTGAAAGATATGTAAACCCAAAAGCCCAATGTTGCACCTAGAAAACAAGGAACGGCAATCATATAAGGTCTTGTGTCTCTGGTGACAGTGTTTAAAACTGATTGGTCGGTGTTGGATATTTTGTGAAAGTACATAAGGACACCCCAGCAAAGAATGAAAAAATGAAAAAATACAAAAGTGATGATCTGAAGGGTATTTTCTTGAAGAACAGCGTCGATGTACAGGTATAACATAAATATTATTGCGGTTACGAACATCAAGAAGTAAATCAGAGGACTTTTATCCGAGACCCAGGTACTAAACGAATTAACATTCTCTAGGTTAAAAGAAAGTATGACGATTTCAAGGACCAAAATGACTAAAGTTTGTAGCAGTAAGCATGCTAGGCCTATTTTTGCAATTTTCGGAACTGATTTCTACAAAAAAATGACGGAGATTAGGATATAAAGGGTATAAGATTTAAGTATTTTAAAAAACCAAGCTTACAAAATTTTTCAGTTTTGACATTATTTTGGATTCAATCATGAGAAAAGCTTATTAAACTAGTAGAAAGCTTTTGACAATTCAAGCTAGAAAATATGAAGAGGATCTGTAATCGTATGCTGCTAGTAAAATAGAAATGAATAATAATGAAAAATAAAAAGCTGAAATGAAAAGCTAAAAAGAATAACGCAACTTTTTTATTGGAAATCCCTTTATGTTAAAATTCTCATCATTCGACACCATGTCAATCTAGAAGAAAAAACAAAAATTATGTAAGACGCATTCGCTATACTTCCTAAATCGAATCATTCTCACATTTCTAAACAATCTTACATAATTAGCTGTTATTTTCATTGTATATCCTGTTCCTAATTTTCCATAATACGAGCTATAATGACACATTGATTCAATTTGCTAATTATCGAGCATTTCTCTTTGAACAGTCAAATAATTTAATTGAAAATTCCCCTTCTGCATTTATTGTCTCCTCCAATTAATGTAAATCTTGAAAGCAAATACACCACCATTTGATTCCTACTATTAACAGTTAGCCAATAGCATGAGCAATGTTTGTGTATTTGTAAAGTTCGTAAATTAATAGCCGTTTTCCTAATAAAGAAAATCTCGAAAATGCGCATGATTTTAAACAGGATGGAGTCTATAAAACAAAGCCTTTTGATTGGTTTTTTTATCATCAAATAAGCTAATAAAGAGATCTAAACTATCGGCTCGAATTTTTCTTTACGCCTAGCCAAGGAATGTTTTTTTCTTTTTTCTTTTTTTCTTGTATCATGGAATTTTATTGGGAATGCTTATTTCATCGAAAAAAAAAAACTTTTTACATTATCCAATAAGATTCCTAAAAACAAAAAAAAACACTTTCACCAATTCAAAACTTAGTTTAAATAAACTATATATATTGTTGTCATTTGATTTGAATCAAGCGTATATTTTATCTCATCTAACCCGAAGCTTGCGTAAAAAAAAAAAAAAAATCTAACCCGAAGCTGATAGAATGCCTAGGTATTTAAATTCAATTTGCTCATTTGAAAGAACCACCCTCTATCCCCCAAATGAGTTACATGGATTTGTTATTCCATTTCCCATTTTTCTATTGGTTGGTAGATTTATAATCCTTTTATTTCGGACTTTAGTATTTGATTCCCAAATTATAATCGATATAATTTATTTAGCTAATTAGCTTGAGTGATTCCAAATGATTAATAGATGGGGATACTATTTAAACTCTATAGCGATCAGTAGGTGTGATTCTACTATCATTAATTGAAAATATTTACTCTTATTTACTCTCCCTTTAAGCCATTTTCACATTTCATTGGTAACTTTATCGAATTACTAAATAGAGTAATTTAATTCTATCAAATTGGAGAACCAGATCACCCTGGGCGTTAAAGGGTTAAATTAGTTTCCACTTTCCTATTAGTTTTTTCCAATATTTTGGTTTAGAAATATATTATTATCCCTTTGCATCAAAAATATTGGCCATTAAAAGGCTGGAATACGCCAAAAGAAAATAATAATCTCCGGCTAAAATTTTTTTTCAAACTGTCTGAGGTTTAAAAGAAGAATCTATTGGTTAAAAAAATACTTTGGGGCGTTCAAAAAAAAACAAAAACATTTCGCCAATAGCTTCATTTTTAAAATAGGTCTGAAATCAAAAACAATATTCTAAACACCAAATAGCAGTCAAATCTAAATCTTAATGAAGATTAAACACCGCTACTTTTTCATTAGATATATGGAAAGCATTCAGCTCTATTAAACATATCAGGAAAATCGGCATTCTTTTTCACGGGATTTTATTGGCAGATACCAGGAAACTCAGAAGATTTGAGTAAAAAAAAAAGAAAAATAATTAGAAAAAACATATGATTTTAGCGATACAAAGACTGCTCAAACACCCGCACCCACACCCACCTTCTCCCAATTATTTTTCCAGTTATTGTAATAAACTGTACATTTTATTTCCTAATAATTTGGTTTATGCTCCTGAATTCTGGTCAGTTTAAATCTGCTACATGGTTTTTTTATTGAAAGCAGTCGATTATTAAATCAAAGTGCTCGAGTTAATTTACAGTAGATATATATTCCTGTATCCGACTTTGCCACTAAGTTTTAAAACCAGATTCCCATAAACTAAAATCTTTAATATAACAACTATATACTTATAGATAATCTTTGCCATTTTCTATTTGCCAAAATATACGCTTTAGTCCTTTTAATCTCCAGGCCGCTAAGTGTACTCCCGTTTATTATAGTAAAATAGCCTCATTTATCAATGGAAATTTAATAGCCAATGGAATGTAAATTTTCGTAAAACAAGCCAAGGCTGATTGAATGTTAGCTGTTGATCATAAAGCATTTAATCCATCCATCAGTTAAAGAGTAAATTTAACATCCATTACTAATCTGACCACATTAATTTCCATTTCTTTTTCTAAATAATCTGACTCGTCTCAACACTGGTAATCCTGTTTTTAGTAAAAACTATATACCCAATCAAAAACAGTCTTTTGTCAACTAAACACGGCCATATCGACTCCATGACAAAAGTTTAATTCAACACAGCTAAAAAAATTAGAAGGGGTTGATTAGAGATATAATAAAGTTTTTTTTCTCATTTAGTTAATTTCACGGATAATATCAAGACTGTATAATTGGGAAAAAACAGAAAATAAATTGCACATTAGCTTTCACCGCAATATTGTATAAAGTCCCGCAAAAAATTTGTTCCAAAACCACAATCCCCTTCTTTTCTTTTATAATCGCCCTTCAATGTTTGGTAAAATTCATGAGATGTTCTAATGAAGAAAAATTCTTTTAAATATATCATCAATTGTATTTACACATTCTTCTTGTATAAGTTTGATATCTTAGTTATATTTATAACCACCAAAACGATGGTCCTCGACAATATATAGTCTTAAAAATAATTGTATAACTACATTGCAACTTCATGATTCAACCGTCTTTCCTCTTTTTAAAAAAAAAACAGGCGGAAACATTTTTCTATCATCATAATCATCATACACAAGCTGGAGGTATAACTCTATGCAACTAAAAAAAAAAAAAACAATCGATAAAACATATTTGAAAATTAAATATAGTTTGTTTTTGGAAAAAATAAAATTTCAAGTTAAAAACTATGTGCGGATGGAATCCTATTTCAAATCGACCCAGAAAGAATTTCGTCTACTTTTTGTATACTAAATTGTTTTTATTAATTTTTTAAAAAAATTGTATACTTCAATGGGATCCTTTATTTTTATTATTATAAAAGTCTTTTTTTTTATATAGCCAGAGTCAGTAGGTGGTTTTTCTTGTAGATCTTCATCCCTAGTATCGATAAAAACACATCATTTTTTATTAATTGTAGTCAAATGATTTTGTAATCCACCACAATATTTTTTGCTGTCAAATCGCCCCATTAGTTAATTAAAAATATCCGATTTGTAAATGATGCTCTTCTTGAGATTGGATAATTCTCTGTTAAAATAATAATACTTTTATAGTTTGGAAATGTGGCGCAAATGTAAAGATAACTACTTTGGATAATCAATAATTAGAATTTCAAAACAATTCTTCTCATGGAAAAATGAACACTCATTAAAGCTGGCATTTTTATTGGCTTGGTGATAATTAGATTCTACATTGACAAGTAAATTTGAATCAAATTTACTTGATTCGATTCAAACCATGCTTTTAAAATCTAAATATTAATTTACTTGTCGAATTCAGTAAAAGAAAATACATTCAGAGCACACTAGTAATTTTTTAATTAAAAAAAATGTAAAAAGAGGTTCAGTTTTTCTTGATAAAATAACTAATGTGGGCTAATTTAATCTCTAAAAGGTTCAATTTTACTTGTTAAATCAAGTAATATGGGCTAATTTAATCTCTAAAGGGTTTAAATTTGCAATTTTTATGGTGAAGTTATAACCGATTTTTTTGACACATTTTGATCCTCATCAGCCGAAGCGACCCCATCAAAACCAAACTGAAAATATTAGTCTTATTGGTGCTCATAAATCTTTTTGGGCTATTAAATATCATTTTAATACTAAATATACTACCATAATCCCTATATCATCATGAATTTTCCGTTTTTATTTTAAAAATGTTTTTGATCCAAGCATTTGTACCCACATTTGTGTTTTTTAAAAAAAAAATTTTGATATTGAGGATTCATATACTTGTGTAAATCAAAAATTTAAATATTACCTATTCATATTTTTCTGTCAATTTATACTATTTTTATCACTTGTTCATATTTAAAATTAGAAAATTTTGTACCTATATTGATCTTTTCCCCTTGATTTGATACATGAACTACTTTATGGATTTTAAAAACATAATTCAATTCGGTTCTGCTATTTACTTAAAATTTTATTATATCCAATGACTTATCTAATAAAAAATAGGGAAATTGTTATCAAATAAAAATATAGTATAGATTTATTTTCCTATTTTTTCTAAGTTTGATATCATGTTAAACAATTAGTATTCCAAAAATAAAAGCTTGAAATAAAGCACACTTTTTTTAAAAAATAAAAAATTATATCCCTGTAATCAGAATAAAAATTTGGTGCCGTAGAAATTGTAGCTAGAAAATCTTATAAAAATTTTGTGGTCAGGAAAGTTTTAAAAAAATATTCATTTAAATTCTTTGCGCATATAAAGTTTTTTTTAAAATCAAAACCATTTAAAATAACTTGATCTAAATTAAAAAAAACTGAAAATGAAAACTAAAAACAAGCTATAAATAATATTAATATCCTGTAGTAAGTAAGTGGCGACTCGCAAAAAAATAATAATTTTTTTTTGGTATTATTGAAATTTTTATAACAAAACAGTTTATTTCAGATAAATTTATTAAATTTACACGGTTTCACAGCTTCTATAATTACGATAAAAATAATTCATTAAATAAAAATTACTAATAAATTTAAGAAGGATTAATAATAAGTTAATTCTGTGTTTTTTTAAAAAAAAAATTGTGCTATTTACTGTAATAATATTATCTCGATGTGATTGACGGAGAGTTTTTTTAAAAAATATTAAGCTAAGGAGCGCTTTTGTATTTTTTTATCAAGACTTTCTAGATATATATATATACATATAGATTTATTTTTATCATCAAAAAAAGTTAATTTCATCATAAAAAGCATTTTTTCAATTTTTTTAATTATTACTTTATAGTATGAATGATATTATTATAACTTATAATAAAAATCCCTCCAATTTTTATATGCTTTTAAATGAAATAGATTAAAATAATAATATCAATAATATTTCCATAAAAGTTTATGCATTGATCCGAAATTTTTAAAACTAAAAAATATAATGAAAGAGTGCAATTTTTATAGTGAGTTACCATTTTTATTGATAGAAATCTGAAATTATTTCTTGAAGCCTATTTAGATTTTAAATAAATATGAAATATATTGGCTATTTTTAGCTAAAAAACTACAATATTAATAATAAATTTCTCTATACGGGTTTCAATTATTTTATCCAGAATTAATGGTATGAATTTTTGTTTTTTTAAAAAATTTATAGACACGCTAAAATCATATTTTAGCGTTTCATTGTTATAAAAGCTCTATATAAACACCAAGCGAAATATGAAAAAATCTTTGAAAATCGTTTAAATAATCAACTTTTTTGGCTCATTATTATTAAAAAAGCGATTTTGTAATGAAATATCTTATATTTATTAATTGCTTTATTACTATCAAAAAATTTAAATTAATTTTACTGATAGAAAATAAAAAAATTGGCGAAAAAAAAATACCTTGTGTTATTTTTAATATGAAACTCGGCATTATTATCAAGTTTTTTGTCTATAAATTATACTTGTATTATTTAAGAAATAATATTTGACTTTTTTTCACTAGATAGGCGGATTTACGTTAAAAAAATATATTCATAAAGGGAGAAATGTTACAGTTTTTGTTATTTTAGATTATTCTATGAAAAATAAATTTTTTGGGATAATATTCAGATAATTGTTAGAAATTTTCATATTCTCCCCCATACTAATTCTAAAATATGAACTGAAAAATATTTTTAGGAAAAAGGTATTTAAGTATCAAAAGTGTAATTTTAAGAAATGTTGTTATAATTTTAATTTTTTTAACTAAAAAAGATTCTATAAATAATTACAGCTTGCCTTGAAGCTTTTTAATATTTATAATTTATTATTAAATAATCTTAATTTACAAAAAATTTTAGTATCGAGAAATAAGTTCTATTTTTTTAGTACTATTCTTATTTATTTTTTCGAAATTAAGTTTAAATTAATTAAACTTGATGTAAAAATTAATTTCAAATATTGATAAATACAGTGGCTTAATTTATGCTTAAGAAAGCTAATCTATTTTTATAATAAATGACTTTTTATATTTATTTAGTTTAGTTTTTAGAGTTAGAGAACTCTGAGTGTGTTTCTTTGTATTATCTGGATTTGATATTACCTGATATATTTGAAGTTTAACATTATCAAAATTTTCGCTTTTTGCTACTTCTATTAAAACCTAAAAACGTATTTCTTATAAATTTTTTGTAAAGTACGTATATATATAAAGAAATTAAGAATTCCATTTTTTAATAATTGATGATATCTAATTTATAGAGTTTTCTGAGAAAAATTATGGAAAAAAGTTCTCGATATAAATAGGTTAATTTATCTAAGATTTTCAAATTTCAATAAAATTTTAATAAATTTCTACTGAATATTTCCAAAAAATATTTAATGCTGTTTCATGAATATTGCTTCGTTAAAACCAAGGTATTTTCACGTTGATATTATTCTTGGGAAAAAAAAAATGACTACAATCTAATTAATTTTTTTATAATTTGTGGACCTAATAATATTTGAAATCCTCTTTCAGATATTTAAAATTTTAAAATGATTGTATCGAAAAATATTTCGCTTTTTATAAATACCTTTGTATATTTCTTTTTTTTTTTTCAAAGTTTCCGCAAACTTGGATCCAAATAAGTTCATATAAAAATTTCTGTAGGTTTTTTACATGGCACTATTAATAGAATTTCGAGAATCTCCTATAATATTTTTGGCCGTATGATACAAAAAGTACCTGGATTTTTTTCTCTAAAACCTGGGCTG
>LSSL01000840.1:14566-33460 GCA_001953115.1 Smittium mucronatum | reverse complement strand
CTAGTTTATATATAAATATTTTAATTGTTTAATGTCAAAATTTTCATATGTATAAATTAAATCAAAATATTAAAAAAATCTTTCAGTTAATTATAAAAAAATAAGGGAAATAACCTGATAATTTAAAGTGCATTATATATCGTACGATATTTCTCCATAATTAATCTTTTTTTCACGTTTATTTTATATATATATATAAATATCACGAAATAATAGTGAAATTAAACATTATTTTTTATTGATCTGCCTTTACTTTCAATAGAAAATTTTTTTTCTTTGTAAAAACATTAGCCAAGTTCCAAAAGATAGTAAAATAAAATTGACATTTTTTTTTTAACCTGGAATTTTGAATATCAAATAAAAAATAATATTTATGATGCTGACTTATAAAATTATAAATTAAAGAAGGGCTAGTTTATACTTAAGATGAATAATTAGAAAATTTAAATTTAGTTTTTTACAACGTTTAATGCTGGGTTAATTTTTTTTTGATATCACAAAATTTTATTTGTATTTAATATTTCAGATTTTAGGTAATAATAAAAATTAATTAATCAAAGTTTTTTAAATCTAAAAAGGTTAAAATGGCTTTATTTTTTTCAATTTTTATTAGTGTTTAAATACATCGGAAAATTTTTATAACAATAAATTGTTATTAGAGTTCTTCAAGAATAAATTTAGTTGATATATATTTTTAACTAGAAATAATTAACCATTAAGAATATATTAAATTTATTTTTTGATATCATTTAACGATTTAAATTATTTTAATAACGAAAAAATATTAAATTTACTATTAGATATATAGATAATACATTAAGTAAACACATTATTTATATATTAATATATTTCTCAATAATATAAATTCATATTTAAATTTAATCACTCTTTTAAATTTACTTTGATAAATATGAATAGTTTAAAAAAATATTTATTCCAATTATTCCAAAAATTAAAAACAATTTTAAAATATGGCTCTCATACAAAAAATTTTAATACCGCAAAACTGTTTCTAACAAATAGAAAATAAAGTTGGTTCAAATTTAAACCACAATTATCATAAAAAATCCAAAAAAAATTGAAGATTAAAATAAAAATAGATAATTCTGTTTAAATATAAATAAATTGTTTTTATAAATATAGATAGAAAAGGATATATATTTATTTTTCTTAAAATAAAATTTAATAAAATTCATTATATATCTTCATAAAACCTAAAAAAATCCATCGATTATGATTATAATTAAAAAAACTGAATAAAAAGATACGTATCTGTAAATTTTATTTTAAATGAAAAATTTTTCAATAGATATAGGTGTATTAAATATTTTTATTAAAAAAAAATCCGATTTATAGAAAAAATTCTCTAAAGTCGATAAAGATGTCATATTTTGTTTAAGCCCCTTTCTTGGGTAAATTAATTTTTGAAAATAAAAGCCCTATTTTTTTTCAAAAATTTTTAAACCCAATCAGATTTAAAAATTATTATTTAAACACAAAAATATCTCAAATTGGATATATTTATGAATCATAATACCTAATTGTAATTTTTTAATTCTCTCAATTTTCAGTAAAATAAAAGTAAATTTTACATAAATGGAGCATTTATAAAAATATTTAAGTGGTTTTATAGTACGTGCTTTAGTGCGCCAAACTTCTTTGTATAAGAAATAAACTATTATAAATAACATCTATCATAAAGAGAAAAAATTGCACTTTAAAGATTTTTTTATATAAACATTGTAGAAATGTAGAAATTGGGAGGTGGGGGGGGGGATTAAAATTTAGCCTAAATTGCATTATTAATAGATACATCTATCATAAAAAAATTCTAATAAGAAAAATATGAATAGTATTGGTTGGATTCATTAGAAAATTAAATCCATAAATTCCCCAGAAAATATTGTTAAAGCAAAAAAAAAAATTATTAAGAAAATGATATTGATTCATAAATAGATTTTCTAAAAAAATCAGTAATTTATAACCAAAAAAAAATTCATTTATTTATTATTCAAAAAACAATAAATTAAAGGAAAAAAAGGTTTTGACTATTTTTTAAAATAATAATTACTTAAGTATAAATTACCAATTTATCCTTTTTTTAAAAAAATAGAATTATGTAAAAAGGAAAATATATTCTATTAAAGTTTTGCTATCTAGTTAATGTGAATTGAGAAATAAGATTATTTTGAAATTTTATTTTCCAAGTTCATCGAAAGAGTCTATTTTAGTAAAATTGAAGCATTAATTGGAACAAAGATTTATATTTAAGTAAATATTCTATTTTTTTAAAATTATAATTGAAGTATTCATCATTTTTATTCAAACATAAAATATAAAATTTATTTTCATTTTATAATTAATTATTATATTTTTAATTAATTAAATAGCTGATAAAAATATTTTAATAAAACCTATCTTTTACAATGTATGAAATGCATTGGCGAAAGTGATAATAACTCAAAATATCTATTAAAATCTAAAATAAATTAGAAAAACTGACTAAATTTTCAAAACAAGTGAAATTTATCTACACAATACTATATATTATCAATTTTATTATGAATCTTATTTTTATTATTTTAAAACCGTTATGGTTATTCATTATCAGAGAAGGTTTATTTTTCACTACAAAATATATTTATTAAATGTTCATTTCCTCGAATTTATATTTTTAATTGATAAAAATTAGATTTAAAAAGGTTTTTTTTTTCATTAGCAGGGAATTTTTAATCTTTTTTTTTTGAAATAAATTAGAAAATAAAAATTTCTGTAGATTTTTTCATCAAATTATTATCATTTATGTTTTAATTCAACCAATTTAAATGATTCTTTTTTCATTAATAAGTGAGTATAATAATGATATGTATTTCAACATTCACTCACCTATATTACTAATTTCTATCGATACAGCGAATTTTTTTTTTGGAAATTTCAGTCATAAAAAAATATAATAATTTTATTCATTTTATACTTTTTCAAACGAAGGTTCATATTGTACTAGATATTTACTATAAAAAAAACGACACTAAAATGTCTTAATACCGCAAAAAAATAATAAAAAGAACAAAATTTTCTACAAAAAAAAGCATTTTATCTAATAAATTTTTATAAAAATAATTATTTTATTAGAATATTTTAAAAAAAAATTTACCTATTTTATTTAAAGAACTCAAATCTAAACTTATTAAAATTATAAAGGTTATAATATAATTTAAAATAAACATTAATTTTAATTATTGATTTTAAAATCTTTTTCAAGGGTTTCAATTTTGGGTTTGATATTATTTTCTGGTAAATTTTCATGAATATATCGATAAAGAGGTGAAATTATAGTCTAAAACCCCAATTTTTTATATTTAGACAGCCAAAATTTAAAGAGGCCAATTTTCAAAGTATCTTTTTTATCTAATGGCTTTCATTTCGGATTTTAAATATTGTTGTAAATACTAATTATGATTTCCTTAATAATGTAGCTAGGATAATTGGGGTAAAAAATATAAATAAAAAATCATCAAATTATACCACTTAGATTATATATAGATATCTTAACTATTTTTAAATTAAAAAATGAGAAGGTTTTTTACAAGCTTATTATCTTCGAATGTTATCATATGGTTTATTTTAAACTATACATAAAATTTTGATATTTAATTTAGATAAAACTTTCAAAAAAAAAAAATTCCGGTAAATATTATTTAGCCGTATATACTAAAACAGTAAAAATAATAAAGTTGAGCATTTTAGAAAATAAAAATTCTTAAATTTTTGGTTTGAAATTTTAAAATTAGTAATAAATTATGAAAAAAATATAATTATATCTATAAGTATTCATTTACCAATATTTATTTCATTGTACCTGTTTTTGATCCAGCTTTTTTATTTTTTGTATAGTCAGAGTTCATTATAGAATTTAAATACTAATTTACACCAAAAAATGGGCAATGAGATTTTATTTATTTTTTCCAATGTGGTTTTTAAATCTATTTATAATTGAATCAACAGAATTAGGTTTATAATAAATTTTCTATTTCTGTTTTTCATATAATTCAATGTATATTTTTTATTATTCAAATCTAGTTGAAACATTTTTTAAGTAAAATTAATTTTCAAATCTAATTTTTTTTATTGAAAATTTCATTTTTCTATATATAATTTAGTTGGGATATTTGAAGTTAAAATTATTATTTTTATTATGTTTATATAATAGGTAAAACAAGTTTATTTTATACATATATTTTTTATGTTAAAGATAGCCTATTTAATATTATAAAATTTAAATATATTTTTTAAAAACTGTGCTATTTATAAAAAAGAAACAAAATATATATAAAAAATATTTTTTAAATATTAAGGGAAATAAAAAGTTATATATTTTTTATAACAAATTATAACCATAAACTTATTTTTGCCTATTTTAATAATGTTTAAAAAGATGTATATATCATTTATCTACAAATAAACAATTATGGAATTTTCAATAAATAATCTGTTATATTTTAAGAAAAATTTTAATAATATTATTTCGTTAATTTATTTAAAAGATTACTGACTAAAAATAATTATTTTTATAGTTTTTTTTCATCCACCTCAAGAAAAAATAAATAAAAATAAATGTAGTAGTAATAGTAATAGTAATAGTAACAATTCAATTTCTATTTTTTGCTGGAGGATCAATAGTCTGCAACTATTTATTTAAAAAAACATCTAATTAATCAATTTAAAAATTGATTATCGAGGATTTTTAAGAAAAAAATCTGGTTGTGTAAGATAAAAAAAATCTAATATTTTATTGCATTTAATTAAAAAAATGGATGCCTGGGTGTGCTTAAAAGGAGTGAAATTCCGATAAACGCTTTAATAGATAAATTTAATTTAATTTATAAATAATTTTTAGTTTAAAGTAATTTCTAAAAATCAATCCTGCTAACAAACATTCATATAATCAATTAATATATATAAAAATATACTTCCAAATAATTAAATACAATTAAATAATAATTATATATTTTTTTTGAACTTTATCCATTCATACATGAATTCACCTTATATTTTTTTTTGGTGATAATAAAAAATCACACATATCCCTCCAAATTTGGCTGTAAAAAAACGGATTTAAATTTAATGTTTTAAAATGTCCATATTGGCATAAAATCTAACTAATAAAATATTAAAAGCGAATATAATTGTATTTTTAAAATGTAATTATAATCAATTTCAAAAAAAAAACAGCCATCAACCGAGATTAAAATAAAATTTGAAAAAAAATAACTAGACTCACTTTATATCACCTAATATGAAAATAATTGATTTCAGAAAATGTAATAAGGTTAAAAATAGAAAATGTAATATAGAGAAATAATAAGATAAATCCAAAGTAGAAGATGAAGCTGGTAAGTTTTTATTAAAGAAATTTAAATTTTCTGAAAAAAATAATAGCTTAAATTTAAAAATATAATCTTAATTTTAGGAAGTGTACTTTTTATAATCATACATATTTTTTTGATAAATTGATTGTAAATAATGAAATAAAAATAATCCAAATTTTTGTAGTTTAAATTTTAAAAAATGCTCTTACATCCTGGGAATCTTTATTAAATTTTTTTTCTGAAAAAATTCTCTAATTATTTTATCTATACAAGAAAAAATTTTGTTTAGTATTTATTATTTCTACTTAGATTAATCTTTTTATATTAATTTGCAATTTAATATCTTTTTTATCAAATCAATTAATGTTTATTAATTTAATTTTAACAAAAATATATAATTTATAATATAAGTGTACATTTTAGAAAATATTAAATATCTTTTTTATATTGAGTATAATCTTATTCTTTTAAATATAAATTAATATATTATTTATTATTTGGAAGAAAAAAAATTTTTTATTCCAATTTTTTAAATATTCTTCATCCACTTTTTCCATCTCAAATCGAGTCAATATTTTAGGTAATTCGATAGAAAATGAAAACGTTGATATTAAAAAATCTTGTTATACAGATAATTATTTTAAAAAATTAATTAAAAAATATGCTAGATTAATTAACCACTTTTGATCTCAATATAACATGGAAAATAACATTTAATTTTGAAAGAAAATCTTTTGATTTTGCCGATAGAGATTTTTTTTCTAGAAAATTTATTTAATTTGTTTTTTACTGAAGATTTAACTTCAAAAATAGTAAAATTTCAAAAAATATCAAAAAACACCAAGTTAGAACAGGTGTAGAAATAAAAATTATAATCTCTGAAGATTTAATAGCGTTTTTTTGGATTTTTTTTAGGAATATAAAAGTCTCCATCAAATAGGGATAGTTGAATAACGGAACCAAAATCCCACGATTATTATATCTATATTTTTTTGAGCTCCAAGGAATTCGGGATTATTATATCTGACATATAGATCTCAATTATTGTGAAATTAATTCATGAAATCCTTATCACTTTGATAAAATTTATAAAATTAATCACAAAATTAATATAATTCATCACAGAAAAGTTCTGTAGATGATTTTATTATAGGATTTGCTCGTAGAAATTCTATAAAAAAATAATAACTTTAAAAAACTTGAACAGAAGATATAAATTGTTTTTTTACAAGTAATAAATTAATCGGTCTAATTATTAATTATAAAATTGGAAGATCTAAAATAATAGAATTGCAAATTTGTATTAAAAATTAGTTGCAATAATTTTGTCATATTTGAAATAAAAAAAATTACATAAAATATTTTGACCGCATTTTTAGTCAGTGTGATTAATATTTTATCTAAAAAGCTTAAATTTTTCGCATATGGGACTAAAGATACGGGATGAAAAAGAATCTGAATATCTTTACGCTTAATATTAAAAAATATTAGGAGGCTTTTTTGATAAAAAATTATTTTCACAATAAGGTAAATTAATGGATGTAAAATATGTGAAAGTAAAAAATAATTATATCTATACGAAAATTCGATCAGCTACAAATAGATTCCAAATTTATTTTACAAATCCAAAGTTATAATAATAAAATTATTTTTTAATATCATAAACGATGATTTTTTTTTATAGATTAAATAAAAAAAGTCTTTTTCGGAATAGGAAGATAAATTCACAAATTTTGGCATTTCTTTTTAAATTTCATAAATATCTAATAATGATTTTTTTTATTAATCACCGAAATATGGTATGGGTATACGAATAGTTTATTGATTATGGGAAATGGAGATAAAACTCTCTTATTGCGATTTATTGGATAATTTATGGACTGAAAAGATGATATCAATCTATCAGAAGGGTAATTTGGAGACCATAAAAATTAGATATGATTATTAATGGAAAAAAATGGATTCTGATAATGTAATGGTAGCAGCTATCAAAATCTTTAAAAAAGAAAAATATGGTCGGTTTGTATTTAAAGGGCCGAAAAAACCAAATTCAGTTGTAGATACATTGTATTAGAGCAAATTTATACCATTTCAGAAAGAAAAAAATTTCAAATTTTATATAAAAATAGATGACTTATATCAATAAATAAATTTTTCAATAAAAAAAATGATAGAGAAAATATTTTTTGGTTATATTATTTTTTTCTGTTATAGTGATTATTGTAAAAATTCTTCCAAATTTTCTGAATTCATCGAAGCACTCATAAACTTTAAATATTAACACAGCTAGAAAAAATGCATGATTATATATGTAAATAATAACCTCGACTAAAAATTAAATGACAATTTTTAATAATAAGTACTTTCTATTAAAAACGAGTGATTAATAAAAAAAATATCAAAATATTTTTATTAAAATTAAAAACAAGAAAAACGAAATTAATTTTATTAATCGGGTTTTTATAATTAATATTTATAAGAGTCGAAGGTTTAGAATGATAATCTAATTGAAAAAAATACTCAAAATTTTGCTATTCTGGGGAGCGGGGGTATTAGTAATTCAATTATATCATCATATATATATCTTTTTGTTTTTTATCTTTATATAATTAGGTTTTGAGAATACTGAATTAGAAAAATGCTAAGGTACTCTTTTGTAAACAGTTTAAAAATTATTCTCGATTAAAGTCATGGTTTAAAAATATGGGGTTATTAAGAAGGATTTTTTTTATTAATTTTTTAATCTAGACTTTATAAGCCATACTGTTATTTTTTTAGAGATAAGAATAAATTAAAGTTTTAATAAACTAAAGTAGAAATTTATTTAAATTATAAGTTGAATATTACTGTCAGATATTTAGAAAAAAGCTAGAAAAACTAGAAATATTTTTTGAGCTAGTTCAAAAAATGTCGAATATTTCCGGAAGCGGAATGATATTTTTTTTACTCTCTAATAAATAATTCTGAAAATTGATTTGCTTAACTTTATTTTAATTATTTTTTTTCTATTGCGAGCCTGATAAATAGTGTTTCAGGAAGAATTTTGGGGGTGTTTTTTATTATTTGCAAGCTTTCAAAGTATTTTTGTTTCCCTACATATCTTATATTCAAAATATCGTCTGATAGGACTAGTGTGTTTATTTGTATAATTAGATTGATAGCATGTACGTAATATTTGGTAAAAAAGCCATTTAAGACAATTAAAACTGTTAATTATACGAACAGAAGAGGTCAAAGAATTCAGACCTGGAAAAGTATAAAAATAAGAAAAAAATTATTTCTACTCTATTTCATAAAAAATTAGTAATTTTTAGGTACATTCGTCGTATATTGTTTGTAAATTAGATGTATTTAGGCAACTAAATTTTTGAGATGGTTTGACAGAGAATAAAAACACTATAACTCTGCTTCAGGAAAAATTTGGAATTTTTTCAAATTAAATCATGAAATTTCGACATTTTGTGAACTAGATCGTATTTTTTTTAGCTAAGAATGAATTAAACGATAAAAAATTATAAGCACTGGTAAATATTTCCGAGGGAAAATTTTAATGAGAAATTTCAAGAGTTATTTCCGAGAGAGAAATCTATAAAGAGCCAATTTTGCAATATCAAATCACTATAACTACACTTTAAGACCATTTTATTTTATTCTTTCACTATTTCATTTTTTCCGATAATATTCTTTTATTTTAAAATTTTAAAAATAAAAACCAAGCTTTTTAATATTATTGATTCGAATATTCTGTCAAAATGAATTTTTAACGCCCTTAAAAAAGAACTTTTTTGGAATTTATTTATTTATGCAGTATTTTTTATACACTAACAATACATTTTACATTCATTTTTTCCTCTTTTATATTCAAATTTGGGATATTAACTCCCAAAAATTTCACCAATAATATCCCCTACACATATTTTATTTATTATATATATCAGAACCCTGAATTCTTTAAGGGAATATTTTGTATATAAGCACACTTTTCCTGTAAATGTTTTTGATTTAGAGTAAGGCGAAGATTATTCTATTGATATATATTTGTGATGAGATTGTGTTTATAAGGAATATATCAGTAAATAGGATGAATATTTATATGAATTTAAACTTTTGTCATGTTGTCGAATATCAAGGTCAAAAAAAATACAAACTGTTTTTGTTTTTATTTTTATTTTTATTTTTATCTATAAACTCTATGAATTATGTTAAAAAAATTTTAAAAAATAAAAAATTTAGTAGATATTGATTTTCGTTTTTATGAGTACAAAAAAAAAACCTTTATATTATTTATATTCTAACTATTTATAAATTAAAAAAGATTCTTTAAATTAATCCAAAAAATATTTTCAAAATTTTACATGTATAGAAAATGTAGCTAAATATTATTCTAAGAAATTATCAAATAAAAATCTTGTATATAATTTAAGGAAAATCCCATAAATTTCACATTTATGTGATTTAAATTTGGATTTTTATTGCAATATATCACGTATAACACATTTTAGACTTTTTCTAGTAAAATTTTTGAGAAGTTTAAAAAATTTTAAGGTGTAAATTAATTTTTATTAAAGAGCATTCTACTTAATATCCATACATAAAAAATTACATAAAATACATAAATTATAGCAGTATTGACAATTTTTATAGTAAAAAAAAAATCTAAATTCTTTTTGATTGGCTATAATAAGAATTATTATGTAGAACTTTAAGAAATATTTAACAAAAAATAATTCAGTTGAAATTATTTGAAGATGATTTGTGTAGATTTTTTATCACAAGCGGATGGAGCGTGCTGAGCATGAACCCAAAAATACTATAATTTAACAATCACTTTTTCTCCAAGCTATTTCTTAATCTTTCAACTTTAAATTTACGATATAAATGCTACAATATTATATTTTTATTATTTTTGAATTGAAATTTTTATTTTATTTATAAATTAAATCCGTTTTAAATCTGTAAGAAAATGTCATTTTTGGGATTAATAGCATGTTAATTGAAGTTGATGTGGCTCATAAAATCTCCATAAAAATGCCACATTAATTAATAAAAAATACTTTCCCTAATCTGATTTAAATTTTAACAATAAAAAACCAAGCAGATATTTTTCCAATTCTGCACAAAATTTTATTTTTGAAAAATAAATACATTATTCGATTAAAGCCAGTAGGATTTATTTTCTATCAACCTGATATAAATAAAACTTAGTTAGACCTTTTGAAATTCTTATATCTATCAATATAACTATATAATTTTGTGGTTATTAATATCATTTTTCATACCTTTTTTTTGCCATTTTTTATATAGTAAAATATCAAGATTAATTTTTTTGATAATACAAAATAAACTCAAATTGAAAGAATTTTTTTTATAATTTAAAAAAATGTCCAAGTGGAAATATAGGGATCAAGGGTAAAGTATTATTTAAATTTTCTCCCTTTTTTTTTAATATTGGGTTGGAGAATACTTCTCCTTTTTCGACTAAAGGATTTTTTTTGTGACCAATAAATATTTACCACATTTATTGATAAAATATAATTCCATTTAATCGATTAAAAAATATCATTATTATTGAAATCAAAAACTTCATATTTTTTCCCTCCTAATTATTTTAATAGCCCTAAAAAAGCTAAAATAAAAACTTAATAATAGTTTTTATCTAATTTTTTTTATAAAAAAAGCCTTGGATTCGCAATATAAAAAATATTTTTTTAAATTTTAAATAACTTATTAATTCCCCCTTTTTTTCAATTACATGATTTCATAAAAAAATATATTAAATAAATTTCAATTCATTTATTTTTAATAATGATATTTTTTCGTTTAAATTCAAAATAAAACTGAATAATTAATTTTTATTCACTCATTTTAAATTTTTTAGAATCAATATTTTTAGGCCTTGAAGCTAAAATAATTTATTTACTTCAAAAAATATTATTTTTAGCAAATATTTTTGATCTCTTTAAATTAAAAATATGAAATAAAATCATTAATTTAGTTCATTCATAATTATTTTTTTATAAACTGTAAAAAAAACTATTTATAGTCTTTTATTAAAAAAAGATAAACTACTATATTAATACAAAATTTCTGATTTGGAAACTGTTATATTCTCTCTTATTTTTTAAAAAATACCATTAATAGTTTTTATATAGTCAAAATAAAAAATAAAAAAATTTATAAACTTAAGTTAATGAAGTGTATTTTTCTAGTAAAAGTTATTATTATTTATATTGCCCTGGAGAATTAATAATAAATTTATTTATAAATTTATATTTAATTTAGTTTAGTTTAGAAAATTTTTTAAAATATCAAAAATTAACAAGTTTTATACATATAAAATTTAAATAAAGGAACTGTCTCATAATGGAAAATTTAAGATTTTTTATTGTTTGAGTATTCATTATAGTATTCATTAATGAGATATTGATATAAAAATCAATTATGATCTGGTTTATTAAATATTAAAAACGTTTAAATTTTGTAAATTAATTTTATTAGTGGTAAGCATACCAATCATCTAATTTATTATATAATTGAATATAAATTTAATAATTCATATCATAAATAGGAAAAATATTAGGTTAAAATTTAAATAATATTTATTGACTTATCTAAAAAAAAGTTACAATTTTTTTAAAAAAAATAACACAGTAGCTAAGTATAAAGATATATGAAACCAAATGAGTTTATTTGTATTTAAATTTTAAGTATTCCGTATTCCAAACATAAAAAAAATAATATATTGTCAATACTATAATTGTTAATTTCTGCATAATTAACTTATAATCCTACTATTATAACTATTTATGGATCTACATAATTTCTGTGACTAGCTGAGTATTTTAGAAAATTTCATTTTTGGTATTTTAAACTCTAAATAAATTTTTTTAATATTGAATATATATATTATTAAAAAAATAATAATAGATGTATATTTTTTTATTAGTTGTATTGAATATCGATATATATATATTGAACATTTTAAGCTGAAGTAATATTTTTTTACTGTGATTTTTTTTTTGATAATGCTATTATGATTCATATAATTCATTTTGTAACCAGTGCGGTATTTATAAATCTAAAGGTGTATTTTGATTAATTTTCATCTATTTTTACAAGATAAAAAGTATCCGAGCGTATTTTTTTATAAATAATCTGAGATTGAATGAAATTTTCGTAAGCAATTTATTGGATTATTTTTTTGAAAAATATCTCTTCTGCAAAGAAAAAAGGGAAAAATTTTATCCGGTGTAAGCTCTTTTTTTTATAGCGCCCTTATTTTTGTATCACTCTTATTTAAAAAGGTAATTGGATAATCATCCCTCATCAAAAAAATTTCAAATTACATAGATTAGTTAAAATTGAAGACATGGAAATCATTTTTTTGGAAGTGTGGGGGAGGGGGGGGGTTAATTTTTTAACTTCTTATAGCTTTTATAACTTTATTTCTATTTCAAATTGTTTAAATTCAAAGAAAAATAAACCACCCCTCTAACTATTTCTATTAATAATTAAGGCTGCAAATTTGAAATATGAGGTTTCAGTACCGTAATAAAAATTATTGTTATTACTTTGATTATCTAATCAATAAAATTACTTCTAGAAAAAAAATTTTGGCTTCATATGTAAATTTATCTAATTGAAAACTTTTTAACCAGAACTCATAAAAATATGTAATTTAAAAGCAGTTGATAATTATAAATAAAACTATGGGTATTCTTATTTACCTAACACAAAATTTCATTTTTTCATTCTTATATACAAATAAAAAAACTAAGTGGGCATATTTAATTAATCTTTATAAGAAATAATTGTATTTTTTGACTGAAATAAAGGATTTATAAATATTTTATGGTGTATTTAATAGAATTTTCAAATCGAGATATTATTTAAAAAAAAATTATAGGTTCTAGAATTATTTTTTTTCTTTAGAGCTTTTGGTACAGATAGTGTTATTCTATCCATTTAAAAATTATATCAAAGACATGTTTATTCAATTCATATAAAAAAAATATATTGATTAATTTAATTTTATCTTAAATGATTATAATTTGATCTTTTATCTGATGATGTTTTTTTCTATTTTATGAATAAAATCATCGCTAAAAAGTTTTTAAAGGGCCAATCCATAAAATTAGAGTTTAAAACTATAAATAAAAAATACATATATATCTTATGAATGAACGTTATTATATAACTCACTATTGGGGTTTTTTTTATCCTATTAATTTTTTTTTTATGAAACTCATATTTATTTACTTATTTTAATTCATCATTAAAAGTCTGGAAATTGGCTTTGGGATGAAAGATAGCAAAATTCATTTAAAAATCTGAGTTTCTTTTATTATTAACAGGTTTTTTAGGCTCTTAACTAAATTTAATTAATTATTGATCGGGCTATATGGGTAAATTTTTTATTTTTCTATTTAGAAAACAATAAATAAATAAAAATTATATTCGAAATGTTTCTTCCACTGAATTATTCTATAAAATTCAGGCTAGCTGATTATTTACAACCAGTTTAAATCCAATTTGACCTAAAAAAAACTGAATGTAATAAATACTATCAATAATGGCTAAAATTCACATTTTATTGGCACAAATCGACTAAATTGCGAATTATAAAAAAAATATTACTTCCATGAAACTAAGAATTCCATAGGACTTTTTTTCTTCTATTAATGATTATGCTCAATAATAAATCCGACGAGGTATCAATTAGAGATCCTTAAACGACTTGATAAAAACCCTTTTTTTTCCAAAATAAACAAATTTTGAGCCTAAATCCTTAACTGTTTTTTTAGGGAAAATTTTTAGTTGTCATCAAATATCATAAATAATTTTCCTTTTAAATTTTTCATTATAAAAATGTTTCAAAATGACTTATAAACTCATACTGGATAAAAAATTGTAAATATGGTTACATATTTGGTATCAATCGATATTAATGCAAACAGCAGCAAACTTTGATTAATTGAAAATAAGGAAGGTTAGTAAAATTTTATTTAATAATATTATTTATAAATATAATATAATACCTAAAACCTTATATTCCATATATTTAAAAACTTAAAACATATTTATTTATAATTAAAAAAATAAAAATGATAATTACTCCGTCCCAATTTCAAATTTGCAACCGTATATCCAAAAAAAATTTCGCAGAAAACCTATAAATTTTGATAAATAAAAAAAATGATGTTTTTCACAAATATAAATTAGTGTTTATTGATTTGAAAATTTTTAGTTTTAAGAATAGTGAAATTCTTAATTTTTTTTTAATAAAAAAAACTAAATTTATACAATTCCCTTATTTTTATCTAATCTCTACATTAAACAGTTATAAAATCAATTATTTTCATATAATCTCTACATTAAACAGTTATAAAATCAATTATTTTCATATAATCTCTACATTAAACAGTTATAAAATCAATTATTTTCATATAATCTCTACATTAAACAGTTATAAAATCAATTATTTTCATATAATCTCTACATTAAACAGTTATAAAATCAATTATTTTCATATAATCTCTACATTAAACAGTTATAAAATCAATTATTTTCATATAATCTCTACATTAAACAGTTATAAAATCAATTATTTTCATATAATCTCTACATTAAACAGTTATAAAATCAATTATTTTGTGCTTTTAAGTATGATAGTATTTTTACCGAATTTTCTTGGTCGACCTGAGCTCCTTTATTTTGTATAAGCCGTACAAAATCACTACTATAATTTTCTTTTCTTAATAATAATAGTTTGTATGTATACAATTATTGATTTTTATTAACTCATTCCATGTAAAAAATAAATTCCGCCAGTCTTTTATTATAGCTTTCAGTATAATTAAAGTTATATAATTAAGATTCACTACCATAGGATTTAAGTTAGTAAAAAAGCAACCGGCGATTAATTTGGATAATTTCAATCTATACTCTTCATGCTGTCATTTTTTAGTTGCGTAATAAATGTTTTAGCCGTGTAAATGTATAAAATAGAAAAAAGATAAAATATTATCTAAGCCTCTTTTTAACTGTATATATCATTTTTCCGTATTCGGGCTTATAAAAAATTTCAGAGTCATTAATTAGTCTTATTTAAATACCGATAAAATCTATCGTTTTTTAATCCCTCAATTAGCTTTATTTTATTTTTATAGTCCTAATAAAACTTTTAGCGTCGTTGTCCGTGGACATCCCAAATACATTGTTGCCCTCATAACTGGTGTTGTTTTTTTAGAAGAATTTTTCGATGACCATCGATGAAATATTTTTTTATATTTTCAAACTTTCCCAATTTTGCAATAAATAGCGATTTAACAGTATTGAAAACACTTTTTTTTATGATATAGATGAATCAATTTTAAGTTTTTACGCATAAAATTTTTAAATGGGTTCATATATTTTAAAAATATTTTGATGAGATTTTTCAAAATATGAGCCCTTAGATTACCACGCTAAATATTGAGGTCGAATTTTTACAGGTATTTAAATATTTTTACGAATGAATCATCTATTATTCATTTAAAATTTGGGTTAAAACCATGTTTCATAACATGTATTTTTACCGTACCTAGCTACAAAAAACTACTTCATTCTTCATCTCTCTTTACGATTTCCAAAGCTATAGGTAAAAAAAATTGTAATAAATCTATGGTTCCTATAATTATAGCTAAATATCATATATCTATTAAATTAAAAGTAGTTTTGAGGTGATATTTTCCAAATATTATAAGTTTTTTAGATGTTTTTTTGACTGAATCAAACACATCAAAAATTCAATATTATAGAAAAAATCTGCGAATTATGCAGATGTGGAAATTTCTGGGAATTTAACTTCATAATAAAACTCTTCAAAGGAATCTAAGGAACATCATTTTAGGTTTTTTTTCTTTTGGTTGAAATTATTTATTTTTGAATATATCTTACCAATACAAAAATCAATCTCCGACCACTAGAAAGCTCTTTTGATTTTATTAGATTTTCTCCATCTAAATAAAGCCCTGAAATCATCACATTTTGTTTATTCATTTTTTTATTCTAACACACTCTCTGGATTCTTGAAGGATTCATATATCACCTTCATTCCATAATAATATGAATCGATTCTAATATTTCCATCAAAAGAGAAACCCGCTTTATTGGAGAAATAATAGTACACCAATTTTTTCATCTTGAGACTCTTAGTAGTGTATATTTTTCAAAAATATTTTCCATCGTCGTATTAAGCATTTTAGACACTTCTCAATAGTTTCTTGCTTTATCGATTGTAAGTTATTAAAAATTTTATGAATACACTATTTATTTATTTTAATTTATAAATTTAAAAACGCATAACATGGCAATCCATTTTAAAAAAAAGTGTTTTAACGAAATTTTACTGTAGTTAATACTTTACTGAATTCATGTTTTTTTAAAAAAATGTCATTTTTGACGCATTTATTTATTTTGACCTTAATTGAACTATATTTAATGTTTATTTATATGATTTTTCTAAATTTAAGCATATTAAAACCTTTTTTAGATCAAAATTTGCAAATAACTCTTGTAAGATTGCTAATATGTATATTTTGAAACATATTTAAACATTTGGTCAATTTTTTACTTTATTAATCGATTTGGATTTAAACTGATCGATTTAAATTTTTTTTTTGCCTTTTTAATAATGGTTTGGGCTTTATTATAAACAAATAGTGGATTTAAATTCAAAATTATGTGTTAGATATAAAATTAAATTTTTATTAAAAAATATTATTAGGTCTCTATTTCCTTTAAAAATAATTCCGTATTATTTATATGTTGAGAACGATGATAATTTTAAATTATATAGCAAAAAATATATATTCACGATATATTTTAATTTTTAATTCATTTTTTGGAAATATACAAGAAAACCCCTAAAAAAATTAATACTGAAAATATTGTTTTTTTTCTCGGTATATTTGATATTATTAACCCAATATATTAGAAAACATTCTGAATATCAGCTCCAAAAAAATCTAAAATATATAAATGTGCAAAAAAATATTAGCTAAATCCTATCAAATAAAAAACAATTTGAAAAGATATTAGCACTTGATAACTGTAACATATATTTGAACCCCTAAGCAAATAATGAGTAAATATTTTTTAAAAAATAACTTTATATTTGAATTTATTAATCATTAATTTATTTTTATAATATATTCACGTTGTATAAAAAAAAATTGTATATAGATAAATGCATCGGTAGCTTTTTTCAGTAATATTTTCTACTGGATTCTGTAAAAAATTAGTCTAAAACAGAAAAACTCCTAAATATTAAGTGGAAATATTATAAATTTATCTTATCTAAATATTTATTGGAAATTTTTAAGAATGATTTTTGAATAAAAAAAATCAACAAGATAAAATTTTAATCTCAATAAAAAAAAAAAGGAATATAAATCCAGATTATAGGATAATTAGAGATGTCAAAATAAAATAAAATTCTAATATATACTATCTTGTATTTTGAAAATTCAATCCCTATTAATATATATTTTTTAAATTTGGGATCCTGATAATTATTTTTACAGTTTTATATATATAAAAAAATACCACTTTCATAAATAATTATTTAATTAAGCATCTTTTTTATCTTTTTAAATAAAATAAAACATAAATAAATTCAAAAAATATCTCATTCAAGTAAATTTTTGATAAAATTAATTTTAATTTGGATTCAAATAGTATTAATTATCTTATGGTTAAGAATTTTTACTTTAATAACTCTAAGAAAATTTAATCTATTGTTTTTTTATTTAAATCTTACATAAGATTTTTTTTTAGAAAATTTTTTTTCCAATCGATAAAAAAATTTCGAACCTTCTCTTTTTTATACTTATCCATTAATAATACATAATAAATAAAAATTGATTTTTTTTTTATAAAATTAAAAATGAATAATGATATTATTGAGAGAAAAAATACATAATTAAAAAAATAAAAAAAGGATTAATAAAAATACTACAAAAAGAAATCAGCTTTATATATGCTTTTTTTATATCGCTAATTAAAAAAACATTCCTTGATAAACAATAAATATATCCATTTTTTTCTTTCAAAAAAAATATCTTCGTTAAAATATTTGTTTTTTTAAAAAAGCAAAATAAAACATCAAATGACACAATCTATATTCTTTTTTTTATATTTTTACTAAAAATCTTGCGCCCATTTAATATTTCCACAGAATCTTTTCCTTATTTTATTTATATAAAGAATTTTTATGATATATAAAAGAAAATAGAGTGCGTATTTTTTTTTATATAATTTAAAAGAGTCCATTTATATTTTTCAGTCTTCAAATTCAATGAAAATTTTAATTCTCAAATTTGGCTTTATAAAATCTAATATTATACCATTATTAAATAACAAATCTAATTAAAATGTCACCATACAATAATTTTTAGATATTTATTCCGATTTTTGTTAAAAAGGAATGGATTTTTTGAAGAATATTTTTTATAACAATTACTAATTTATTTAAAGTTTCGAT